>VZTO01016729.1:2413-15717 GCA_013400615.1 Syrrhaptes paradoxus | reverse complement strand
TCCCTTCCCTCCAGCGTGTCCACCACACCACTTGCTTGGTGTCATCAGCAAACTTGCTGAGGGTGCACTCCATCCCACTGTCCATGTCTCCAACAAAGATGTTAAACAACACTGGTCCCAGTACTGACCCCTGTGGAACACCACTTGTCACTGGTCTCCACTTGGACATTGAGCCATTGACTACCACTCTTTATTTTTATTTACTGAAAACTCTTGCTTGGTTTTAATTTTTCCATTTATATAGTGTTGTATTTCAGCTTTGTCTGACATGTGCTTAGTTAACAACAATGTAGAACTGATTAAAAGTGAAAGGAAGCAACTCTGAAAGTTACAGAGAGCCTATGGTAAAGATGGCTCCAAGGCGGACATTATCTGCAAGCATGCCCCAAGATCTTTAACTTACATTAGAGCATCATTTACATAAGGGTACCATTTCATTTTACCTATGAAACAGTGAAAAATCAAGCATTCCTTCACCTGATGCCTGAGTTTTGTCTGAATTCCCCTCATACTGTACAGCTCACTGAATCCTCATGTTGTCTTCCACCAAGGTTTGTCTTTGAGCTTTAATGGTTCCTTGAGTTTCATGCTTAGTCAATCATCTAAAAAATCCCTATGAAAATAACTAATGCAAATAAGCTTTCCATTGTGGTTCCACAACAATTAGGGGGGGAAAAAAAAGAAAAAAGAAAGAAAATATGTCACTGGGTACACTACCATTGCTGCCAGAAAAATGCAACTTCAGTTCCTTTATTTAAATGGAGCTTCCAACTCTGCATCTCCTCTATCGCAGCTAGTAAGAAAGATGCATTATACTGATCTTTGTTAGATATGTAATATGAATTCTCCTGGGATGTATAATTAGGACCACTTATGAGAAAAATCCAAGCATTTTATGGGGTTTTTGTGTATGGTGTACACGTAATTTTAGCCAGTTTCCTATAAGATTATTTGTTAATCTGATAAGGTCACTTAAGAGTATTAACAAGTGCCAAAGATCTGATGTAGTACAGTAAATCAGGTTACACTTCACAAGATCACTAGAACAAAGGCTCTGCAGTTGGAGTCACATCCACTAAATGTTTACATCCAAATACAAATATCATTCAATATACTATACCAGATGAAAAAAAAACACTACTATCCTAAAGAAAAAGATCCACACTACAACTCTCTGATATAATACACAAAGATACACTCTAGAACTATATCTCTAATACAGAAGATTATTGTATCCAGAGCAACTGAGGCAAGGAACCTCCATTCGCAATTGTCCATTGCAAAGCATCAAGCAAGGAGTTCAGTAAACACAGAAGCACTTTCAGCACTCATAGATTGAGTCGATTGCTCAAATATAGCAGTATAATACTCATACTACCATCAAATCTGCAATGAAATAGTGGAGTTCCAGATCAATATTTTTTGTAACACCAAAGAGATTACCATTAAACGGACTTAATCTGTACCAATCTTTTTCACACAACTAATTATCTCTCAAATGAGTTGAACTACTGAAGTGAAATACTAATTGAAACACTGTTGTATGCTTCATAGAGAAAACTTATTTTATGAGTCTTAGTCCTGGAGGTTCAACACTTCTTACCAGGTGTGAAGAGCTCCCAGTCATCCCTAATTTTGAAAGTTCTAGAAACTCCAACAGGCATTCCCACTGAATTCATCACTACAGCCTGAGTTTTAGTTTAACAATAGAAATTAGATTATCCAATATAACAGAGCAATGTTAATGCCATTTATATTAAAGACATAAGAACACAAGAACAAAAATTTTAATTAAAAAATGTATGAAATGGACAATACTAATAATGAAGAATAACAGGAATGGGATTCATCTCACTTGACTCCTACCATCCAAAATTCACACTAAGTGTTAATTCCGACAGCTTTGCAGATCTGTTTAAAAAGGGAATGAAGTTCTGCTGAAACTGCTTGTCTCCATTGACTGCAAGAGCACCTTAATATTTCAAATTTAGACGAGACACTTGACTTCTAGCCAGCTACAGTCAGGTGAGAGGACCTTAATCCTAAATTTCTAGAGAAAATTCACCACATGGGTCTCCTGAAGAAATCTGAAATACATACAAAACATGGAACCTGCATGCAGAATTTTTTCAGATGTAGCTGAGATAACGTGTTGTTCTTTATTGGAACTGCCTATAAAACTTCTAGGAATCCCAGAGATTAAGTACATAAAATGTTTTTTGCACAATGGACTGTATATTCTGCAGCTGAATGTTAATTTCTCTTATAAATCTACATTAAAATCAACACACAGATGCAAATCATAGCTTCAAAATTTATGTCTCTAGACCGAGGCAGAGTTTTCTCCTGCTATTTTTTCAATGAAGGGATAAACTTCTGCAGTAGAGGTCTTCTGAAATAGAGGCACTCAACAAAACTGAAAAAGTAATCTGCTTTTGTTAGAGTGTCATTTATTCTTGACCAAAAATCATAGAAGCAGGAATGAAGTAAAAGATCCATGTCTCTACTTCTGCTTATTTTTTTTTATTAAAATTAATTTAAATCTTATATGCTGAACTGGTTGTATTGTTATGAAACACTTGTTCCAGCCATCTTGCTGTAATATGGCTGGAGACTTAACATAGCAGCAAAACTAAAACTCATGATCTTTTCCTTTCACAGACAGAATCAGAAATAAAAATTGATTGATATGAAGTGTTGATAAATGGAAGAAGACTTTTCTCTTTCACTGTCACCATCAAAAAGCTTGCAAATGGACAATATACTCAGTATTGCTGTGCTTAAGGGATTTGTCTCTTCTCTTTCAGAAATATGAAAGACACTAAGAATGACAGGACTCACTTCAGCATCCCCTGTTCCTAAAGCTCCATTGACATCTTGTGCCCCTGGGAATGTTATCGAGAGCTATAAACGCAGAATAGAGTCTGGGAAGAGGGGAGAGGTCATATGCAAAATTTTTGAAATTCCATTCTAATTAAACAAAGTAGATTCAACAAATATAAATTTGAAATCCAAAGTGTTTCATTTTAATAATAGCAAATCAATAGTTTCTACAAGAGCTTCAATATTTTTATTTTGCTCTCTGAAGTGGAATGTAATAAATGTCAGAGTAACAACACATCAATTCTTGATCAACACATTTTAGAATTGTTTCAAAAATTGTTTTTCCTCTGTAGAAACATACTAGTAAGCTTATGCCTTCTTTTGGTTATAGGTACTTCTGAACATCCTGGACTTTATAAAATGTGTTGTCTGTAAGAAATGTTATCTATAAAAAATACAAAGCTATTGAAAAATATATGGTAAATTCATATGGTGATATATTTATCAAAATCATAAATTGTTTTGCAATCTGATATCTTTGTTTATGCAGTTGTCACTACATCTAACATTACATCAGTTTTGCTAAGCCGAAAAACATTCATACACAATTTAGTCTTGATCTAATGCTATGAATTAACATTTTTTTGTCTTTTAATGAGTCAATATTTGTAAAAGATAATACAAAAAAGGAAATATTTCTTCAGCAAATCTTTTTTCACAGTAAAGCTGTGTCTCTAGTCTATTCATGTCTATTAATGCTATCAATGCATTAATACAGTTTATTTGAGTTATATTGTTTTCCAAAACCTCTGATCAAACCAGTAAGTTTATCAGATGTGTTTTTTTATAAGACTTCTTTAAACAAATAGCATGTTACTGGTATAATATTAAGCCAAACTAAACTGAATAATTTATCTTAAAAAAAAAAAACAAACACAAAACCTGAATAGCACCATAATAATTGAGGGGTGAAAAGGAGTATTAAAAGCACTTTATTCAACTACCTCACTATTTTTAGCTGCATCTTCTGACTCAGATTTGTGCTGCAGACTTGCAAAGAAATGAAATTTTTAGTTCTATTAAAAATCAAGTCAGTTTAAGGAAAAATAACATTTGATACATTTACTGAAAGAACTAACTTTGCTACAGGCAAAGAAAAAAAAATAGTAATAATTTTCTAAAAACCCGAAATCTGTTATGATTTTGAACATGTATCAGAATTACTCCATAACTTGAAGAGCTTTTCAAGTCAAACATTTATCTTGAGGAATTTAAATAGCCTATAAATTCTCTGGCTTATTGTTGCCATTTACATTCCACATTGAACACCAGAGCATTATTTGACCCACCCACACGAATACATAAAGACTGATTTAATAAAGTTAGCTAGTCCAGGGCTGGTGTGCCTTCCCAAGCTGTTTAGGAGGCATTTTAGCTGCATAATTGAATAGATATGATCTCTTCTAGTCACAAAACTCATAGCTCACTTCCTGCAAGGGAATTATTCGTGTGAGTGTCAGGGCGCATTTCAGCAAAAGATGCAGAGTCACTGCCCTCATACCAAAAAGAGAAGCCATCTAAACAAATTGCCATGTTTCTGGGATGTTGAAGTTTTCAAAATTCTCAGGTAGAATAAAATAATGCTGTATTTTTTTGATTAAAATTGAGTGTGGCTGATTCATCTCCATATATAAATATATGTTTCATTATATTAACAATCTATAACTAGGTTATAAATTTGCTTTACTTTATTATAATTATTATTCTCTTGTCTTATCCTAAGTCTGCTGTGTGTTAGTTTGAACCATGATTGTCTTAGCCTTGTTTTTCTAAGAAGAATTGTCTTACAGGTCACAATGAACATAAATATATTAAGTGGGTGGCCAAGTGCGAGGACTGTAAACCAATTACAATCTGATGTAGAACAGTTTAGTAAGAGTAGAATTATTTTTTAGTACACTAGTAGCTTAACAGCAGTTAACAGAGTGAAAGCAAAGAAACAAAAAGCTTAATACAGCTCTATGCCTTTATATTTACTCTAACCTTAGCTATGTTTGTTTAATAAAGGAAATATTCTTGAATTACACGTGAAAGCTAATTTGCTGTCAAGATCCAGCAATGTTAAGCTAGAAGGATCTCTAGAAGACGTTTTCTGGTTCACTCATACAGGTAAGGTAAGACCAACCACATGAATATATCTTTCAACATTTATTTGTCTACCATAGCTGTGAAGACAGATAAATCCTTGTTAGTCTCCCCAGAGAGTTTATACAGAGGTTGGCCTGCACAAAATCATAGAATGACAGGGGTTTAAAAGGACCTTAAAGATCATCTAGTTTCAACCCTCCTGCTCTTGGCAGGGTTGCCAACCGCTGGAGCAGGCTGCCCAGAGCCCCATCCAGCCTGGCCTTGAATGCCTCCAGGGATGGGGCATCCACACCTTCTCTGGGCAACCTATCCCAGTGTCTCACCACCCTCTGAGTGAAAAATTTCCACCTGATATCCAACGCAAATCTCCTCTCTCTTAGTTTAAAGCCATTCCCCCTCGTCCTGTGACTGTGAACCCCTGTAAACCTGTTTGTAGGCTCCCTTCAAGTACTGGAAGGCCGCAACGATGTCCCCCCAGAGCCTTCTCTTCTCCAAGCTAAACAAGCCCAGGCCTTCTTTCTATTTCCAAAGTTTATCCAAACACCTGGTCTGAATCTTTGTTGCCGCAACAAAACTCTATTTCTCTTACAAAGCTGAGACTCCTTTTACATATACCTCCTCCACTGTTTCTTCTTTTATCTAAACAATCTTTAAGTCTTTTCTGTAGGAAGTATTTTTCTGGATGCCTAGGAGTTCTCTCCTACTGAGATATTTTCAGGTGGTCAAAGTCTCCCTCAGAGTGAAGTAACTGACTCTAGAGTAATGCTTTACTCATTTTGCATAGAACAAGGTTATGTTCCTTATCTCAATTTATTTTTCATTCTGTTTTCTAGGATGATGTTTTCCTTGTAGGCTGTCAGTGCTGCTTCATGTTCAATTTACTACCCAGACCCCTCTGAACCTGTAGGCAGCTACAGTGCCAATACTGCATCCTGCAGCTGCTTAGCTGTTTATCCCAGCCAAGGCCAGGACTCAACATTTGCACATGTCAAATGATAATTGGTCTTTCTAGACTATTCCTTCAGTTTCTCCATGTCATGTAATTTTGAAATCTTTCATCTAACACACCAGTAGACCCTTCCTGGCTCTTTGCACACTCTATTAACATCTGGGCATTAACAAAAACATTGAATGGCAGCAGGGTCAGAACAACCCCCACAGAATTCCACTGGATGCCACTTCTATTTTCATAATGACATAGAGTTATTCAAAATAACTCTCCGAGTAAGTTCCTAACCAGATTGAAAGCCACGATACAGTGTTTTCATCCAGACCATGCTGCCCAGTGTATCAAGGCTACTCCACAGTTTATGGAAGCTGTGTCATAAGTCAAGTCTATCTTGATACATATTTTTGACTGCACTGAAGCTCTTGACCCTACTTAGTGAATAAATAACATGAAAACACACTATAAGCAAACACAAAATGAGGCAGATGGTATGCTTTATTTTCCCTTGTACTCCGGCAATGCTCTTGGGTCAGAATGGTCTGTGACAGACAAGAAGAGGCCAGATGTTCACTATGAGTTGTTGTTGTATTAGATTAATGCCAGTCTGAAATTACACCAGCACATTTGTGTCACAGAAAGGACAAACAGACACTGCAACAGATGTTTTGTGTTTTTCAAATGATTTTTTTTTATTATTACTTCTCACTAATCTAAAGCTTCTATGATGTAAGTTTCTCTTACTGTCTCCAAGACAAATAAAAAAAAAGCAGATGCTTCTCATAATTTTGTGGCTCCTGATCTGAACATAGGTCAAAAGTACATCAGGGCTGTACAGTAACTACCCTCAGTCCTAGGAGCCATATTGGCAACTTAGTGGAGCAGTTCCAGAGGGCTAATTTTCCACTCCAAGGAGGCTCAGATCATGCATCTGAATATGGTCATGCTGCTGCCTGCCCGCAAGAAACCTTGCTCACAGCTAGGTCACATATCTGTGCATGGCACTGAATTGCATGGTGTAGAGGTACTGAGGAGAAAGAAAGAAGGTCAGATGCTACATGTCTGTCCATAAATTAACAAGTAACCTGAGGAAAGAAAAAAATAACAAAGTTCAATGGAAAGGTAATCCTCTAAGCATCCTAGTCACTTTATATGTGTTAATTACCTGGTGGTGAGACAGCTGTAATAATTATAGTTGGATAAATAATCTACTTTAAAGGAAAACCCCAACCATGTCTCATTCTGAAGCAAATCCCTAGTCAGTGTAAAATGAAATATCTCCCTTACAGCCAAAGATGCTGTGACTGATTAAAACAGCTTCAGATGTGGCCCACTAAGGCCTCTTCCATGTGGCCTGAGGCTATGACCATTTGGTGCATCTTATTTCTGTACATCTGCACTATGTCCCATGCAGTGACAGGACAGGACTTTGTGTAGAGACATTTGATGCTTGTTTGATGTGAGGTGAACCATGGACATTGACAGTTGCTGTCCATGAGATGAGAGTAACTTTTAAAATATAGATAAACTTAGAAAATGGAGTGGGATTCACAAAGTAAGTGAAGGAAAGGTTTGCAAAAGAAAAAAATAAAAGTGTGTTGCTAAATAAAGCTGCCTGTTTAAAATGCTGAGCTTGACTCTATTTTTTAAAAAAAATTTTAACAGCATGACTGTTGAGATGGCAGCAACAAACCTTAAGAATCTTATAAGAATCATTGGTAGAAGAGGAGGAACAATTGCAGACATGATTCCAGCTGCTTTTATCTATGCTAACATTACCATGTAGGAGAAAGAGAGTGTAGAGCTCACTGGTGGGCCATTATTTTTTGTGCAGTGCAATGCTAGTAAAGGTAAGGCCACAAGTATTCATATTTACAAGTGCTTTGAACTGCCACATTGTTAACATACATCAATTCTTTTAAACAGAAAACCATTGCTACAATCTAGGTTATGACTGTAAAAGCATGAATATTACAAACACTAATTGTATGGGTGTAATCACTAGCATCTATTCTGCACATACCTTTTTCCTAAAACCTTGAAATGTTAAGGATTAGTTCATTTCTAGCTAGTATTTTAATTTTACGGTATGGCAAAACAAAAAAAAATTGAAATCCTTTAATGTCTTTCCTTTTAAATTTCATACAGGGAGCTATATTTATTTTTATCTTAGATAAATCTGTCTAGAAGATGCATTTTTGGTCTTCCTGATTTTGCTTAGAGTCTTGGACACATCAGAAGTCTCTTGCCCCTGAACACATTCAGACAGCATCAACAATCATAGCATGAATACAGGATCAGAATAGGCCCTGTGAAATTTGGTCTCTGAAGATACCTTACTCTGGAGACTGGAAAGGATAAGAGGCATGGGTCTGCAATCCCTCCCGTAAAGAGAAGAGACAGCTGTCCTCATGGAAAGCATCTACTATGCCCACACAAAACACAATGTCTCCTCAAAGACTTATGAATCTTTCTTGGTGATGTGGAACCACAAATGATAAGCAGAAGTAAACAATTGCACTCATTACAGGTAAGCCTAATTTATGCTTTACTATGCTGTAATATATGAGAGGACATATTTAATATTTGATAATTGTTGCTTAATCTACAAACATTTTTATTTGTATTTTGTCACTGATTTGAAAATTTTAACTGCACCAAAAGGTTTTGGAACCTATATTATATGGGCTGCCTTGTGTGGATGTAGAGAGATAAATATAAAGTCATAATAGCATTGGGGATTTCTTTGCAGAAATGCCTACTACATTTAAATTTCTCAAGAGTCATCAGATTCATTTCTTTCAACAGGACAAAACTCTCCTCTGGAATTTCTTCTGAAATATAAAGAAATGGCACAAAGAGATGAAAAATCAAAGAAGAGGGCCATTAAAAGAGGCAGAACTAATAAAAGTTGATGTTAATTCCTTAATTCTTCTTACAGCAGTATCTCCTAGTTCTCATTTGCTACCAATAAAGAATCATGATAAAACATGTGGCATACTCAATTCCTCAAGAGTGCATACCTGCAATCTTACAACAAGAAAATCAGTGACTCCTTCATGCTTTAAATGAAAAGAAAAAGAGTCAGAAGGAAACATGGGCTTTATAGTGTATATTCTGTGCTTAAGAGTACATATCCTCTGTATTCTTCTTACACACAGGGAATAGGAAAGTGCCATTCCCCAGACAGTGAGATATGCATTTATAATCATAACCCACTTAATTTCTTCATTGAGGTCACTTCCTCCCACTCTTTCTCCTTGACTACCTGCTAGGTTTTGAAGTAAAGCAGCATTTTTAGCTGGAGAGACACAATTCCATTAATGGCTAATATGAAACAATAAAGGGTTTAACCAGCAGCAGCCAAAACTTTTGCAAATATATCTGGCTTTTTCCAAATAGAAAGGTAAATGGCATAACCCCATTTTCAAAAAAAAAGAAAAAAAGAAGATCCAGGGAACTACGGGCTGGTCAGTCTAACATCTGTGCCTGTCAAGATCCTGGAGATCCATAGAAACTATGTCAAGGCACATGGAAAATAAGGAGGTGATTGGTGACAGCCAACATGGCGTCACTAAGGGAAAATTGTGCTTGACAGTTTTGGTGACCTTGTATGATGGGGTCACAGCACTGGTGGATAAGGGAAGCAACTGACATAATCTACCTGGACTTGTGCAAAGCATTTGACACTGTCCCACGTGACTTCCTTGTCTCTAAATTTCCACTAGATCAGGTTGCTCAAAGCCTCATCNTTACTGTGAAGGTAGTGAGGCACTGGAACAGGTTGCCCACAGATGCTGCGGGTGCCGCAACTCTGGAGATGTTCAAGGCCAGGCTGGATGAGGCTTTGAGCAACCTGGTCTAGTGGAAGATATCCCTGCCCTTATGCATTAACATGGCAAAGAGACAGCCTGCAGTGCAATTCATATTGTCTTTTCCAAATGTTAGCTATTGTTTATGAATGTTCAGTGCCTCCAGAGGATCAGAAGTTCTGGGCTGTCCATTTGGAACTATTTTAATCTTTGATGACTATTGCAAAATAATGTCTGGCCCTTTGTTTCTTTAAAGAGCCATAATTTTCTTCTTTTTCATTAGTGTTTTATCAGCAAAACCTGTGTTCAAATGAATACATTACGAAAAACCACCCCAACAGAAAGTGTCACCAATGTTCAGTAGTTGCATCAGCTTTTGAACTCTGTGTGTGTATGTCTATATAAATGTGTGTACACACATGTATACGCACACACACATTTGGATACATACATAGAGACTAATATCCTAGATTTAAATTCAATAGTGGCTTCTGATTCAAATAGACTTTTGAGCTGTTTCCAGTGTTTATGATGATAACTACCTTGCATTATTCCCTCTACACTTCTTTTTATGAGGATTATTATCCCAAATCCAAAGATGTACATACCATACACATTATTGCCATATTCGGTTGCCTTCTGATTGTAAGTCCCATATTTTATGCCATACTTAAGAGCAAAAGATATTCTGTATCATATTCCATCCTGTATTTAACAGATACTTCTTTTTAATTTTGCCAGGCTCTTTCAATCTGCTCTGTTAAATAAGAAATGTGTACTCCATGTTTGCATATTGTGTACTCCAGTACATCTATAATTAAGTACAGGTACATATCAAGAGCCAGAACTGCTTCAGTGATGAACTAGAGAGTTATTAGTTAGTCTAAAATACAACTCCAATGACTTCACACTAAACTGGTTAAAGATCTGTCTTTCATTGTTTGCATCAACAGTCACAATGACTAGTGTTGCAGTTAAGTTCCTTGCCATATATTTTTTTTCTCCTTAACAAAGTTTGAAGGCTTTTTTTTATTTTCTTGGTCTTTAGAGCCTAGGTGAATGCTAGAATTTGTGCTGAATTGAAAAGTTTCTGGAAACCTCAATAGTTAAATTATCAATAAAGTAGACGGAAGTCCAAAAATAATCTTTAATTAATTTGATAGGAAGCTGAGCTGTAAAGACTAACCTCATTAGGTTCTTTCTCACAGTTTTCATTCAAAAATAATAATCTCAGAAGCTAGTGCAGTAGTCTATGAGGATGTAACAGTACAGATTACCACATCAAAGTGCCACCAGCTAAGATACTTGATCTAAAGCTTATTTTATAGGCGAGATATGCAATCTCTTTCAAGTCACACTCTGCTAGTCTTGCTACTAGCTAAAGCCTTATTGCAGAAATAGTCTTTCTGAGATTAATTTAGCAACATAGGTCAGACTATGTGTGCCATATTCTCATAAGTGAAGGCTACCATGGCCCCTGCGTTCAGACGATTTGCTCAAACTAATTGGTTTACAGATACTTGCTTGTAAACTGACTGGAAAAAAAAAACAGAGAGGAATAAAATGTAGAGGAAAAACTCAAACCTTTCAGATTAACAGACTAACACAAGAGAAATGGGTTTATAGTGATCATGGGAAAACCGAGGATGAATGTTAGCTGCAAATAAGTTTAAAATAAGTGGTGAATGAAGAAATCCTGTTTTGAAGATGGGTTTTTGAATGGTAGGACACATTTTTTAAGTACAGAGTATGATAAAGAGGAGTTAGATGATCAGAGGCCACACTTTCCAACCCCACGGTTTCACCAAACTTAAACCCAACAATGAAGAAAAAAATGGCAAAATTTGACCTTTGTCTAGTCTACTACAACCTCTGACCCCTTTTAGTGTTCTTAGAAAAAGGGACTCTAAAATTAAAACCAACTATAATCAACTTTTACAAACGTTGGGATGCAGAGCAGAATCCTCAGGAGAGCATTCCCAGGATGTTCAAGGCTCAAATTTGACACTCCATTCCATCTAATCTGAAGCAAAACCTCCTCCCTACCAGTCTGCTGGCAACAGGTGGATGACCTTTAACTGGAGATGGAATGCTGACATGAGTTACCTATCCCATTTACATGAAGAAAACCAGCATAATCTTCTCATAGTGCAATGTAAATTCCTTTTGCAAAGGAACGTAACAGAAGCTTAAGAAGAGTGTGACATAACTCCACCCTAAGATGATGCAATACCCCAAGAATCAGTCAGTGAGAAAGTTGTGTCATTGGGAATCCTTTTTGTTTGCTAGCTTCCCTCTTGTTTCAAGTGCAGACTTTGACAAACAGGTAAAGGAAGAGACATTTATTTCACGTGCCCTCATCTACTGCAATAAGTGAGGGAAGGTCTGGTTCCTAAACTATGAGCCAAGATAAGTCATGAAGGAAAAGGGTGAAGCACAACCCTCATGTCACTATAGAAAAATCCATGCTATGGTATACTGTATTTTAAAATATATCCCACCTGTTTCTCCAAATATCACTTCAAGAATTCTGAAACATAACTGACAACTGATATACTTTTATAGGTTTTTAGACCCTCTACTTAATTCTAGGGTAGCTTACTGGGAAGGCAGTAAAAGATAAAAGTGGTGGAAAGCTGTATGAATTCTCCTCCAGTGGCAGAATGGGCTCAAATCTATTTCACAGACATTACCTCAAAAGATGTGCATGCCTCACAAAACCAGGACAAAACAACACTGTATCTTCCCTCTATACAGACACTGGATCCAGGCTCCTCTTTGGTTTCTGTAATATAAAATACCCAATTCTACTGTTAAAGACCACCTGTAGGTCACTGAGGAAACATTTGAGTTTGTCCCATTATACTGTATTTGGGAAAGTGGCTCAGCTAAAAAAATGAACGTATGAGAGACTTTTATCCCATGTTTTAATATTTTATTTTAACCTGCTTTTCTTTGATATAAGTGTAAAGATTTATAAGCCAGAAATTGTTATTCTCTATACAAATAACCTCACGTATGCACAGGTATATTCCAAAGCTTTGCTATCAGGAGGATGAATCTTGCAGTGCCTCTGAGACCTGTTTTTTTCCTAGCATATCAATGGTACAGGGCCTTCAACTTTATGATGATCTGGTTGTACAAGGTGCAAATCTTGAAAACATTTGCACTTCTAACCTCACAAACTGTTTAATTTCACTGGTGTTACTTCAGATTTTTACTAGTTCTGTTCAGAGCAGACTTGCCAACTGATGATGCACTGAGAGACATGCCCCAGCTCACTGAGTAACAAGTCACCACAACTGATGCAGAAAATCATCTCTCTTATACTAGAAAAAGAAAAGGTAGCTTCCTTAGTTTCAAAGAGAATTTTCTGTCATTGATTGATGATTAAGGGAATGGAACATCTCCCTTATGAGGAAAGGCTGAGGGAGCTGGGTCTCTTCAGCTTGGAAAAGAGGAGACTGAGGGGTGACCTAATCAATGTTTATAAATATGTGAAGGGTGAGTGTCAGGAGGATGGACTCAGGCTCTTCTCTGTGACATCCAGTGATAGGACAAGGGGCAATGGGTTC
>VZTO01016728.1:0-15301 GCA_013400615.1 Syrrhaptes paradoxus | reverse complement strand
TTTTTTTTTTTTTTTTCCCCAGCAACACCTCTCTACACAAATTTGCTACTAATTTAGCTGTTTCATTCCCCTTTTATTGCTCTCAGTTAGATTTCTTACATCTGGAGCCTGCATCCCAGGTGTATTAGATCATATTAAAAGCCTTCCTTCTGCTCTTTGTTCTAACATGTGCTCTTTCAGCTGTAAAAGATACTGCACAGTAGTAGCACTTTGAAACAAAAGGTCAAAGAGCTTCCTGAATTAGCAATGGTCACCGCTGGCTTAAATATCAGTTTATTTGTTGTTTGGATTTACCTGAAGTTTGCCTGGCTGTTTTAGGAATTGTATTCAAAGGATTGTTTGAAAAGGTTTGTATAATGCGATCTCTTGTTAAAAGACCACAATCTGAAGGTAAGCCTGCTCTGTAGCTTTCTGACTTGTCTGACTTTAATTGTAAAGACAAACCCTTTGTAAAGGATTGCAGAGGGGCATTCAAACACTGAAAGTTTGGTTCTACTGTATCTGAGGACTTAGGTCCAATTCAAGATGAGAAGGGAAAGGAGGATTGAAAGCTTAAAGCAAAGATAAAAATAAGTTTGAAACAAGCTTACTGGAAGAAAGAGAAACAAGCTTGTCATGACCTTGCCACAGGCAAGAGAACAGGTTTACCAAGGCTTTCCAAGAAGGCTAAGACAAAGGCCATCCCGAAATTGTGATCCATTTGCTACTTTAACCTGCTCTAATTTTAAGTGAGTTGTCTGTGGCTAAAGCATTTAGAAAGGGGGAATCTTGATCTCTTCTTAAAAGTGCTATCCATTCTTCTTTTGTAAAAACAAAAGCAACCTGCAGCTAGATTGATTTAATATATTTCTATCTTTACAAAATAGCTTGCTTAATTTTGTGGCAACCGCAGCTGCACTGTTCTGTGATGTCTAGTAACAACAAAGTGTATCAGTATCCCGCATTGCTGCAATACCAGAACCCCACAAAAAGGGAGGAGGCAGATGTGTAAACAACAACAAAATTCTCGTGTTTAATCTATGCTGCTGGTTGACTTTTCTGTTGACTTGGATTACTCAGCTACAGTTGCTGCATAGAAACTAAAGGGGGGGAAAAATCTTGAACTAGACTTTCCTCTGTATTTCGGATAACCATAGTAGGCTGCGTTGCCAGCAACAGAAACATATAAAGTTCAGTTTCTTTCCACAGTGAGATAAGAGGATCTTAACTAGTGACTGTGAGCGCTGTGTTTCCTATTTCACGCTTAGTGCATAAAACTTTGTTTAACTCTCTGCATATGTCGTGGATTCTTTGACGTGAAAGCTGCCCCTACTCCCCACTCTGGAAATCTAATTCTATTGGGGCATTTCTTTTTTTTTATTTTAATAGGAGACTAGAGTAGTTTTGCAGTAAGGTAGAATTTTTTTTTTCTTCTTTATGTTAATATCTGGAGATGCACTCATTATACCTGCACTTTCTAGCCCTCTTACCTACCAGCTTTCCTGGCTTTGAAGTTGCTGCCTAGAGCTAAGAGGGAGGACTTCTGGAAAAAAAAAAAAAATAAACAAACAACAGTCTGTGGCTGAGACCTAGCACTTCTTTCACATGTAATTTGGCATTCAGCACCTTCCTCATCCTTCCAGGTTCTCCTTGTTTCTGGTACCAAGTTTCTATGCTTGTTACATCTTCATTTCATTCTCCTTGGGGCTGATACCTTTTGGTTCCAGGCCATATCCCCATCATGACAGTATCCTTATTTTCTCTCTCTGGGAAAGATTAGGTAGGTAGATATTTGCATATAGGTTGCATAAGAAAAAGCAGTAGCTGAATTTGAAAATGTCAGTGGGGCAAATAACTAGCTGTTATGTTGGTAAGCTTCAAAGCCTGGTCAAAGGAAATTCTGGTCCATATAAATCAGAGACAAAACTCTGTTTTCTCAGATTTCTGCAGTCTGGATTTTGCTAATAGCTATCACTGAAGGTAAGATGTAAATAATTGTCCCAGTCATTTCAGAATATTTGTACCTTTCCTCATTGTACTGCTTTAGAGCTATTACCTCATTCTCCCCATCTCATGCTCCCCTTTGTGCTTTCTTCAATATCAGCCCAATGACTACAATAGTTTTGTAAAACCTTGATCCTAAAGGAAAAAGGGAAAGTGAGTATCAAAGCTAATCTCATATTTAAAGATACCTCATCCATTTCTACCTATAAGTGTTACATCCTTATAGCCACATATTCTCAATAGCTATATATCAGCTGTGAATATAAAATAGGTAGATACAAATGAGCCATATTTGCATGGCTAAGCCACCTGAGTCCTCTGGTCAAGGTTGAACTGGGCTCAACGGTTACACTGTCTATTGTAATAAATTAGTAGTGCTTTTGTGCTGTGCCTCTAGCTGTAATAAGGATACATGCATTATAGGTGTCACCCTGTCTCTGAGGACAATTTTAATATAGCTTAGACAATAGCCTAGCTAAATAAACAATGAACCAGTGATGATATAGAAAACAGTGTGAGCTCCAGGGTATGGAGTGTGACAGTGGAAAAGAAAGAAGAAAAAGCAAAACAAACAAAACTTTGAAAAGATTAGCAAGCAACAACAAGAGTGACACTTATAACAGCCTAGGTAACCTAAGGTAGTCATTTGGTATCACGGTTGAGGATTTGATTAGGCAAGGCACACAAAGATAGGTATAACATCAAGCCCTTGGTTAACCTTTGTTAACTAGCTTTGAGTAACAGGAATGTGCTAAAAATTATAGTCGCTTTTAATTGCTTAATGAATCAAACAGTTCAGGCCTGGAGCTTCAGAATGTAACCCTAATAAATACAGTGATGTTGGCAAACTAAAGTAACGTTACTATTGCTGTTACCAATACTCGGCTAAATCTATGGTCAACAGTGTGATGAGAGGAAATCCAGAAAGGATGAAAATTAGAGTAGTGGGATCAACAGTGGTACACAAATAGCAGTCATTCCTGACCAGACTATTTACAGCTGTCTAAACTTAAATTTTAACAGTGAATGAAACTTACCCAGTTGGCTCCTGTCTTTCACTTCTCTGTGATTAAATCCATATCTCACTGGACTGTAGTGTTGCCTCCACCTTGATCTATGACTTCTGGTCAGTCTGTTCTCTGAGGGTGCTCGATGTGTTTTTGGATAGCACCCACTAGTGGGCTAACCAAAAGAAGTCCCAGTAAAAAATCATAGAGTCACAGAATGATATGGGTTGGAAGATCGTCTAGTTCCAATGCCCCTGCCATGGGAAGGGACATCTTCCACTAGACCAGGTTGCTCAAAGCCCCATCCAACCTGGTCTTGAACACATCCAGTGATGGGATATCCACAGCTTCTCTGGGAGACCTGTTCTAGTGTCTCACTACTTCTTCCTTATGTCCAATCTACATCTACCCTCCTTCAGTTTAAAACCATTACCACTTGTCCTGTCACTACACATCCTGGTAAAAGATCTTTGTCTTTCTTTTAATCCACCTTTATATATTGAACAGCTGCAATAAGGTGTCCCCACAGTCTTCTCTTCTCCAGGATAAGCAGCCCCAACTCTCTCAGCCTTGAACAGAAAGATGTTGTTCAGTCACAAATTAGTGTCACAAAATGTCTCACAAAATGTCTTCTCCTATTCTGACCAAATGCAAGGGTTTTCACAGACTGGGAGTGGAGAACATGATATGTCTGGATTATTGTTTCCAAAGTTTTGTAGCTCACTTTAACCAAGTTGCCTCATCAGCTGCCTTTTTTTCATTCAGGATGCCTTTACATCTCCAAGCAATGTGTGATACTCAGTCTTATCTGTAGCCTTCCACTGAAACGAGCATTGAGTAGACAATTATGACTTTTGCTATATGCATCCTTAAAACATTAATCAGAGTGTTACGCAAATCTAAACTGATTAAAATTTACAAATATTTGCATGGAGTGGTATTCTTTTCTATCCTTTTTTACAGAAAGAATATTAAACCACAGAGGCTTTAGGTCAAGGAGCCAAGTGTCTATGAATTTTGGGTCCCAGACTGAGACATTTAGATCCCAATTTCCTAGGACATTTAGTATATTTTAGCACTTTGCATGCTTTTACAGCATGCTATTGACAGTATTCCAATCAGCCACAGTTATGTTTGTGAGACCAAACACTTCTGCAAATGTGAAAGCTATCAAGTAGATTACAAGGAAAATGAAAAGCACATTCAGCAGTCAATTGTAAAACGTTGAAGTGACTTCCCTAACCCCATACGGGCATTCTAGTAGGAGGCAATTTTCCAATGGGACATTTAAGTGCCTTACCCATAAAACAGTCTTTTCCTTTCTTCCAATCCTAGCCTCATTTTTAACTGCCCTCCAGCCTTTTCAAGCAAATTCATTTTTTTGCCTCACCTCTATGTATAAAAGGAACATTTTTTGTGAGTGGAATTGATGGTATTTGCTAAGAAGAGAGCATGAGACTATGATACTCCATGTTCCTGGGATACTAGAGCAGGCAGAACAGACAGCTGTAGGTAGCTAAACTCAGGGTCTAACACTGGGGTTGAAATGGCGTGTGCTGGCAGGGCTTGTGTTTGCGTTCATGGAAGGTGAATGAGAGGTATGGGGAAAGCCCCTTGCAGCACCTGAAAACAAGGGAAGCCTGAGATTGGCCTCTTTAAAGCATGGCAGCTGGACAAGACCCTTGTGGGTGACGCTGGAAGATTTCCAAGCTCCCAGGTGTGGCTGAGAGCCTGGTGGACATATTCACCTCCGCATTGGGGTTAGGCAGGGCACTGGCAGGGTCCCAAGTGCACCTGCTGGATCTGTGACCTCTTTCCCCCACCAAGAGCTTTGGTCACCCATGCTTAGGGCCAGCTTCCATGCATTGGTCAGAGCTTGGGAGAAAGAGCTGTGAGGGGCATGGAGCTTAATCAGGGGCTCCCCCTATGCTTGGAGCTACTTTTGAGTTCCAGTCCTCTCCTCGGATCCTTGCCTAAGCTGCACCACAGCTGAGTCTGTGCCCAGCCTTGTACCTCCTGACCCCGGCATGGGGAGCTTGCTTTCTGTCTTGTTTCTGGACCTGGCCCATCTCCAGGGTCCTGGCTGTGATCCCTGGGCTGAAGATGACCTTGGTCCCCATTGTCAGCTCGGCACAGTGAGGTGGCACTCCATCAGTGTGGCACTGATCTGCCAGCCTGGCTGTCACCTGTAGCCCCTGTTTCCACTCCCCTCATGGAGCAGTCCCCTCTGCCTGTTCCCCAGTGAGCACATATCTGCCACTTTGGTCTCATGCTTTTTGTTCCCACTGAAAAGGAAATCAAATGTGAGAGCCAAACAGGAGCCACATTTCACTCCAAAGAGGTCCCATGATCAGGCAACTGAAAGACCAGATACCCAAGGACATGCTGTGGCATCACCAAGGGTGACTACATGCAGTATGACTGTACTCGGCGTACACTGTGTACTTTTTCCTGATTTCCCATTGCTGTATTCACTGATAGTCATAAGACATCTCGTTCCAGTGAAAATTTTTGGTGTGCCAAACAGTAGGTTTTTTTTGTTAACTTCTTTCTTGGAAATGACTGTACCTTTTGTATTTGAGATTTTCCCAAAACACACAACCTGAGACAGCTGTCTGGCATGAGAATCTTCATCCTGAACAGTTTAAGTCTAACGATACAGTAAGCAAGAGTTTTATTGTGGAGATTGTTAGTCAGTCTTAAGTATAGGCATTTTTTTCTGTTACCTATAATAACAGGTAATACTTGTACCCAAATATTAAAGGCTGCTGAAGAAAAAGATTGCACATTTTAAAGCATCACCTGCTCCAAGAACTCTGAAGCAGTCTTTTATATATAAAGTTAGTCTAAAATAGCTTGTAAATTACAGCATCAGAATACAAACTTCTCTCTTTCAGGAGAATTTCTGTACTGATTGCTAGTAACCTAGTTTGTGACATAAACAACTGAATGCCACTACAACAGGGAAATGTTATAAATATCCCCAGAAATTCACCCAGCATTTACCTTTTAGAAAACCTGCCCTACTCCCATACTCCCCTCCTAGAAACAACATGACTTCATGGATGTTTCAATATATTACATAGGCATGATACACAAAATATCTGTAAGATGCCTGTCACAGCCAGTGAGGTGAATGGATATACTGTTTAAAGGTAAATTATGACTCTCACATGACCTTCAGGTTTGATGTGAAAGGCACAGAGGTTATTTCTTCCTAGTTCTCAGGAAGAAACTAAGGTATTTAAAACAATTTATGTGAGACACAGGAGATAGCAATGATGTTAGTTTATTTTATTATTTATCTCTGAATGCTGCTTATGCTTGATGTGAAAAAAATTGATAGAAATCATGTGGTAGAGCTATTGAAAATGTTGTGGAGCCTTCTGGATGTGGCTGAATGTGCAGTTGCAATGCTCTGGTAACATATCTGTTTTTCATGGAATTATACCTGCTTTCATCTGTCACCTAAACAGAATATGTGAATAAAATAAACAGGGACTCAAGGCAGATCAGTGCTGCCTTGTTATGAATAAGTATCCTGTTTTATGTGCATCGGACACTACTCACTACTCACTACTTCAAATTCATTGTGCTGGTTAGCATGAAAAGCTGACATGAAATTGGAAAGCATTTGCTTTAATAACTGACAAAATGAGCTCTGGCCAGCATTGTAACACTTCCACACTTCAAGGCACAGCCTTTGAGAGGGCAGAGAGACAGTCTGCTGGCCCTAATACAACCTGCTGGTTCAGCAGATGTTTTCAGTCCAGTTGGAGTCTACAGCTAAAAACAAGGAGAGTGGAGTGACCCAAATGTGCTCAGTGTTACCACTGTGACAGCTGAACAGGTCCACCACAGCTGGTAGGAAGCACCTGCTTTATAGTCAGCTGCCAGGAAAAATGACTGATAGCATTTCCTTCTGATAGGAGTATACAACTTACCTCTTTTCTTGCAGGGAGAGAGAGGAAGAGTCAGGCACTCCACAAGCAACCACTGCAAACTGTGAGCATCTTTCCTTTTATGACAGGTCAGGCACAGATATGGGAGAGGATGGCAACAATGGTGGTGTATTTTGTCACACCAGGGTTCCGAGGGTAACTGTATAGCATGGAATAGCATCGGGAAAAAGTAAGTGTGCAAGTGATGTAATTCTCTCAAAATAATTCTATACATAGGTTAATTAGTCCTCTATTTCAAGCCACTTGCATTTGTTTGTGCAGTGTTAGCTTGTTCATCCCTGCATATATCACACTGTAAAACTGAGGAAAATAGTAAATGGAAAAGGGTATAGAGAGGGTGGAATGCAATCCTGGTAAAAGCAGCTTTAAAGACTGAAGCTGGGTCATGTACATGCAAATAACTATCTACGTGCAAGCACACACAGATGTACATATTTGTGGGCCAAAATACTCCTGGCAAGCTTTTTAGAGGAGGTAACTCATGAATGAACTTCCTGGTCCTCTGCAGTTTGTGGGCAGCAATGACTCATTCATCCCCAGTACTGAATTGTGAATAAAACTAGTTCTTGGGAGAATAAAAACTTTTATGAAATTTTATGAGGAGCTACCCAGACAGTCTTCTCTGAATAAACCACTCTCATTTCAGGTGGAAGAAAAAAATACTGCTGTTTGCAATCTTCTTAAACACCTGCTCCCTTGCCCATTATACACTACTAATGGCAACACTGCCAGACTGAAAGGTGTAAAAATCATGGTTTGTGCCTCCAAATCATGAGATTAGTTTATGTATCATTAGATTTCCTTTTAAAGTTTTGAAGTCAAGCTACTTTGCCTTCTAGGATCTGAGCCATTAGTGCAGCTGAATGAGTAGCAGTTTCTGAATATTCCACTAGTACTTTCTGAATAATTTCCTATTCATAACACACATTGTGAAATTGCCAGCTTGCTGATGAATTCAGTGTATTTGAAAAATGAGGCAACTTAACCAGAGAACCAAAAACCATTTTGCCATATAGTGCTCTGGCTGCTGGAAAATAAAATAAATGTGGACTGAAACCCAGAATCATCTTAGTCGTTTAGTGCTCCATTGTCTATCTCTTTTATGAAACAACATTTTTTGAAGTCAGATATCATAAATCATTATTGATTTTTCTCAGAGAAAATTTTGTTCAGGGCTTTGTCCATGACCTCAGAATGCATTGCAGATGAGAAGAGAAAGCACAGATTTTCCTGGACTGAATATTGAACAGAAGGAACCAAGTATGGTGTTACAACCATGGAAGCTGTACTGTTTGACAGTGTGGATGTTATCTAAGGAAAGACTGCAGGATGAAGTCTTTTATTACTATGTATCAATGATCCAAATTGATTTGGATAAAATACAAATACATTTTACTGACAATAAATGTAATTTGCTAACAAGGCAGTCTTCTCAATTAATGTGAGTTATACTCTGAAAAGAAATCCTGCTTAAACATAGGTAGAAGGGAATTCACACGTAAGTCACATTGGAGCACATTATTAATGTAATCTTAGTTCTCTAGTAGAAAGGGCAGTTCTGGGGTTAACTTGGTCAAGAATATAAATTTGTGACTTGCATTGTGCACCTCCACTGCATGCAAATACAGAAATACAGTAGGATGGAGTTTTCACGAGTGGTGTAGAGTGTACTGCAAAATCCTTTTTCAGTGACTAAATAGCAGCTCAATAAATAATCCTGCAAAGGGGAAGGAATTTATTGTTTTTAAGGGTGAGATGTGTGAAAGCTTCTATTGTACTTGATTTCCTCAAGCTCCCTTTTTTCACAACATAGAGTTACAGAGTGGAAAAATATAATTAATAGTTTGGGATTTCTGAAGCCCCTGACATCAAAAAAAAAATCTTGCACTAACTGGTTTGTCTCCATCAACAAAAATTAAATTTCAGAGGAACCTAAAGGAAGATTTAAACCTTTCATTATGGGAAACAATAAGCACTATTGAAATGTCTGTCTTGCCACAAATAAATGATCTAATACATCACTTGGTTAGGAATGGATGATTACACTCCTTCAGAACCTGATAAGCTCTTCCCAAATTTAAGTCTTCTAAAAAGGTTACAAAAAATGCTTTTACCAAGCAACTGATAAAAAGTGAAAAGAAGCTTTAGATGGCACATGCAATTAACCTGGGGAAATCATTGTCAAAGGATGCTATTGAGGGCCATTGATTATTGGATCTTTAACAAGGTGAGATTTGAATATGAACAATGACAATACTCAGCACCTCATTAGACTGAGAGAAAAATGGGGTAAGATTGTGCCCCCTCAAGCTTCAGTACAGAATCCAGTAACTAATTGACTATGGTTAAGAAACTTCATAGTCAGATTAATTCATAATGGTCCACTGAATGACTTCAATATCCCTCTGAATCGTGTTCTACCTATCAGTCAGAAACATTGTAAAGGACCGAGACACCTCTGGTACAGTGTAGTGCTTGGTACCCCACATTGCCTGAAACTCCCCTCTGTAATCAAGAACTGTATAACGGGGTATTAATTGTACTTGGCCTGAAGGGAGAGAAAGATAGACATTGGGGCTCACCTGCATGAGGTCAATGAATGTGTGTGAGTTGGTTCCAGCAAGGTTTGCGTGGTCTACAGCTCTGACAGAGCCTTTCTCCCTCCCAGCTGACAGGCTGTTCCTGTGGTGCTGCCCAAAGTCATCAAAAGGATAACTTAGCTTCTGTTTTGCCCTTCATCTAAATCCTGCTATAGTAATTTCAATGAGAAGCAGCCCTTACCCTTATTTTGTGTTCCCAGTTATGGTATACATATGAATTTGGAAGGATTCCCTTTTACTCCAGTGGACTTTGAATTAGTTCTTCCAGAAATACCCACTGCATGTCTTGTTTTCACCTGCTTTTAATGTTAATAAGTCTAACAACAATTTATTAGTCAGATTTCTATATAGATAAAAATCCAGCAATACATGAATAGAGCTGGAACATCATTTCAATATGTGATGAGTTTTTTACAGAAGAAAAAATATTTAGGGCTAATTTATCCTTCTAAAACATAAATGTTAAAATTAGCACTGGAATTACCTCTTACAGTTCCAAATAATTAAATAATGAGGAAAAAAATATTCACTCACTGCATAATGAATCTATCCAACAGGGCACAATAGACACAGTCATATTAAAACCTGGATCATTACCCTTCTTTTCCTGCAATTAAGGGCTCCACAGGATGTGGATGTTCTGTTGATATCAGTCAGTCTAATAACAGTTTAATTATTTTTAAAAGTCAGATAAGACATGCAGAATCTGAAATGAAACTAGCTCAAAATTGTCACACAGATACATCGGTTTACCTTCTTCCTGCTTTCAGAGAATATGCAAGCAGAACATGAGTGTAAGTACCACATGCAGTAATGCTATCTTACTGAGAAGTAACCCTATGTCTATCATGTCATTTGTTTCCTTTAACTATCCCTCAGGGATTAGTTTGACTAGCCTATTGCTTCATGTTTGGATAATGTGGCTAATCCTTTCCAGTTTCATTATTCTAATCACTTGCAAGCTGGCTCCCTTTTGCCTGACTGCATGGCAGACAGACAGTGCTTCTTTCCTTTGTAAAGTGGCAAGCACTGAAAATGCAGAACACCTTTTTTGTATCCTCCATATAAAAGCCAGGTTTGGCAGCTGGTTTAGTCTGTTTCAAAACTACGTAGACAGAAGGGCCTTTGGGAGATGATGCTTTGCATCAGGCTGTCTTCTTAGATCAGTGCAGACTTTTTAGATTTTCACTTCCAATTGCATTCTATCCATAATTTCTATGTTTAATTGCTAGCAATAAATGTGCATGCCACTGAAATATCTGAAAACTTTGAAAGGTTTCATTTTAAAGTGTCCCTCTGGTGATATAATACACTTTGTAAGAAGAAGATATGTTGGTATTACATGCATTCTGCAAGCTCCCTCTATGATTTCCATGTCATGTTTGCACAGTTTACTAGTAAAAACATGTTTTTTGCCACCCTCACTATTTCAAATTCAGTGTAACTTACAAAGAAATCAAGGACATTTTCCTCTGCTTTGTGCATCAACATGCAAAAGTCATCATAAGTGGCCTGAGAAAACAAATTTAGACACCACTACAATGAGTATGGAAGATGCCTTAAATAACGAAACAAGAGACAAAGAGGAACAAAACAGTTTGCCATTTCTTTAAGGAAGGTTAAAAAATGGAAATGTTAGAGGGAGCAATCAGATTTTACTACCATGATCACTACAAGAAGAATTTACCTCAAAGAGACAAAATCACTTTTCACTATTTTCAACTTATTGAAGCTGATTTCTCAGCTTCAGATACTGCACCTGTAAAACTGAGGCAATCATTCGTACTCACCTAGCTGCTCTCATTGAAGACATGTAAAACTATGTTTGTCACAAGTTAAATACCATTTACTACTCACATTTTAAAGATGAGAAAACTGAGCTGTAAAGAGGTGACTTGCCAGCTCTCAAAATTTCCGCTCAGTCACTGTGACCTAAACTGAACTTCTCATATCATCTTGAGCATAGACCTGAAAGGAAGATTTTCACTTTTTTTTTTTTTTTTTAAAGTATTGTCTAATAAGAGAATGTCAGTCGTTTTGTCCTTTGGGCATTACTCTAAATCATGGATTTGTCTGACGCAAAGAAAACAGTGGAATGAATTTAAAGATCAGTTTCATCCACCTCATACTCCTCTTGGTGTTATTCCAAGTGGCTTGATTTCTTCAGAAAACATCCTGAGTACATTTATTTGGCTTCACCTCCAAATTACCTACTGCATCTGTCCAAATATGCACTTTTCAAATGGTCAGCTCCATCAGTCACAGAAAATTTCTGTTCTCTCTGTCTTTTGCCAATGGGAAATGCTTCCTTCTAAATAAAAAAAACTTCAGCCATCACTGAATGTTTTCCAAGCGCTTTTCAACATAGAGACTCTCTTTTGGAGTTACAGGTGTAAGACAGTATTGGATTACTTTCTTTTTTGAACTTTGTATGATTTTGGGCAAGGACAGCCATTTGTGCATTGATTTATTATAATAAAATCTGCCTGGTCCTACAAGACCAGGCTATTTCAGACTAAAACATCGTAAGATGTTTTGGAAAATGCTCATGGAAGACATCTATCAATGGCTGTGAACTTCGATTGTATCTCAACTATAGATATGTCTTCAAGCATAATAAATATAAATTATGAGATATTTGCATTAAATATTTATGTGATTTAAATAATCTATTGCAAGGACATGGGAAAGAAGAGAGGAGGGGTGAAGTTGGCTGTGTATTGACCCTCATTGAAAATCTTAAAAATAATGTGAAAATTAGGTTGGTGATCTTATCTCAGTCACCATTTAAGTCCATTGCCAGTCAACTACCCACACATTATATGATGCTGCTGTCCTCCAGTATGTAACATTATGATCTGTAATGTGGAAAATGTCTAAATTTTGTATCATATACATTGACTCACATACATCAACTAAGCATCAGAGAAATTAAAACTCCTGCCAGGTTCTGTTGACAGGACAATCAAATTGGGAAAAACAGACTTGCTTGAGGCTAAAGTTGAGATGAATTCACAGGTCTGTGGTGAATCTCCTGTTTTTCAGCTGATTCAGACCACACCGATACCTTCCTATCTTCTTGATAATTAAGTTGGCCTTAATGTAGTAAAAAAAAGTAAAGATACGGGCAAAGGGACAATGATAAATTCACATTTCCATAGATACTTTTTTGCCATTGTTGTAAATATATTACAAGTCTAAACTTCCTGGGGAAAAACTTGGCTAGTGCCTGTGTTGTTTGTTGAATCTAGGTCAAGAATGAAAGGTTTAAGTGACTGAGAAAAAACAGCTGGTGATTTTTCAAGCAGTTAATTGAAATCTGGTTAATTGTCTCTATTGCAGTCTCAGAGAGGAAAATAGATAAAATGAGAAGCAAACTACCTGATAACATCAGGGTTTGTTAAACCTTTTNTAGATTTAAGTGGTCCATTGTAACAGGTTAAGATCTTTGGTAACATTAATTCCACTTACATTCTTGTGAAAATGGTATGCTTTCACTCTCATTTGTTTCTGTATATACAAAGTCCTTGTATACCTCCTTTAGTTTAAAAAAAAAATATTGTTTTGCCTTGAGTTTGCAGAGTTAACCTTACAGAGAGAACTGGTATTAATGTGTCTTGCTTGATGCATTATAGCGTTCATACAAAGTCCAGCACTGCTTCAGAGAAGACAAAAAGCTTTTACATGGCACAAGGCAGAGTCTTTAGGTGCTCTGCTTCATAATACTAGAAAAAGAAGAAAGGAAGGCATATATAATCAATTTTTTTAAATATTTGGAGGACTTTCATTTAAGGAAAAATATCTACGTGTATAGTGAAGATACCCAATGACTTTTTGTTGTGTTTTTGTCTTAATGCTGGTGTAAAATCAATTGAAGACAATGCAGGCTACAATTTGAATGGTCTGGGGAAGATTTAGATCTTGGCTGTACTCTTGAATGTAGGATTTCTGGGCCATTTTCCTGGCTTTGGGGTTTACTAAATACAGCTTAGGTTGCTTAATATTACTTTACAAGCACCCATAAGCCTCAATTTGGATTAAAACATCATGTTAGAGAAATCTGTCTATGTTATATTTTCCTTTTGATGATCTTAGCTGATCAAGGGATTTTAAATACTTCGGTGACTCTGGACCTAAGCAGCCTTGTCTGCATTAAGGAAAGGAATGCAGAATTTGCCTATATGATCATAGCTCATGGGAAAAACTACACTGATCTTGAAATGCTGTTTCTACTCTTTAAAAATACCATTTTCTGTTTAATTTATTGTTGTGTGCACTGTCTATTTAAGTGTAAGTAATAGGTAATGTGTAAAGAGAGTTTTTCAAGCCCATCTGATATTAAGCCATGCTTTAGCTTTATCAGTGTTGTGTAGAGAGACTGTGAAAATAATAAACACTACCTTGGGTAGCTTTCCTTTCACCACCTGCTTTACATGTTTTCTCAGAACACATTGTCATATACTAATATAGAAGAAACCAAGAAATCTAGATAAATATTGGGGATACGTGTTCACAGTTATATGATTTCTTAGTTTGTCTATTTGTTAATGCCAGGGTTTTTTTAATTGAAAAAAACCCAAAATCATAATGGGCTTTTTTTAATAACTACAATGGAATTTTTCTAAGAGCAATTAGAAAGAATTCTGATCTTAAAGCAATAATCCAGTTTTCTTTGTATAATAATACTGGAAAGATTTAAATTAAGATAACTCATAACTTGAATTAGATTATTCACAACCCAAACCACAACTGTATCTCATCATCTCCATCATATGGATGTGTTTTTCCCATTAAAAATAAAAAGGAAAATACATTAAAGATACATTTCTAACACAAGTAAGGATGGAAGAGAATGTGACAGCAACCTTCTTTGCTGCTATTTGCCAACTGATTTTGTTTAAATCCAAATTCTTCAGTTATTGAGGGCAGTGAAAGTTTGCCTTTGATTTGCTTGCAGCCATGATTTAGCTGTTTGGAACATAATCAGATGTATGGCACCACCCATTTGTATGTGATCATTGGATATGGCATATGCTGAAGCAGCAAGGATTCCTTTGGAATGGAAGTCTCTGACAAATACTGGAAACAGCCACTGAGGGCTTAAAGATTCAGTTGTTTGGTGGGAGGGGAAGGATGACAAAGTAACTAATAAAAGTTCATTCTCACTAGCTCAGATCATTGGATGCTTGACCCACAAAAGCATACGCTTAGTTTTTAAGCATATGAGTAATCCTAGTAATACCAACTTTTTTCCTCAGCAATACGATGCAAATAAATGCATACTTGTTAAATCCTGTAATCTTCTTCATCTGTGCTGCAAACATATCAGCTGTGGGTGTTGTTTTCANTATACACAGAAACTCTCAGCAGTTTCTATTTCACATGGATTTTTTTTGGTTCTGACATGGTGCAATCAATTAAATTCAATAATTAAAACAAAATCCACTGTCTCTTCATGTAAACTATCACAGGGAAAAGTTTTAAATGGAAGCAACTCTTTCGGTTAGAAGATGGAGGATAACAGACAACTGAATTAGACTATAGGACTATCTTTTCTGTAAGTAAAGTCAGATAAAGTTAATTCCCTTATTTCCCTCAGTCCCCCCACCTCCCATTCTGGTCCAGTCACAGATTGTTTTATATGCTGTTTTCAATTTCTTCCTGTAGTAATATTCCCTGTGCATATAGTGTTCTCCTTTGTTATGGTAATTGTATATTATACCTCAAAAAGGATGTGGACAGTGGATTA
>VZTO01016727.1:3020-14733 GCA_013400615.1 Syrrhaptes paradoxus | reverse complement strand
TTTTTTTTTTTTCCTGCTTTGGGGAGGGGAGAAAGCCTGTGATGAGTGTCAGTGCAAGACTGGTGCAGCCAGGGGCCATAGCTGCCTGGGTTATCATTGTTCTGTATTTCTGTTGTAGTTATTTCTTTCTGCCCCTTCATTGATTTATTTGATAGTACCCAAGCTGTATCGAGACTGGGTTATTAACACGTTTTCCAAGCTTTATGTAGCTTGAGGATAACTGTCCCCACCATGACATCCTCCTAGCTTGTAGGGTCCGCCCAGGGAGTTAGCTAGTTAGTGTACTAACAAGTATTAGATGGGCACAGAATCTTTAAAATCAGAAGGAATTAATATAAATCAAAGCTTGCTTGGATTAACGCAGCATGTTGGATTGAGCCTCTTTATCCTTAATGCTACATCCCCCAGCTCCGGCTAGACACTGTAAATCTGCAGCTTGCTCCAGCTGCCTTATACAGATACTGAAACATCCCAACCTTTTCTCTTAAATTTATCAGTGCCTTGACATTAAATATTTCAAGTGGGTTTTGTTGAACAGCGTAGGGTTTTTTTTGTGTGCTCTTAAAGGTTACTTCTTGTTGGAATGAAATCGAAGGTTGGGAGTTCTTAGCGGATGTTATGATTAAATCTGACTGGTCGTAGGCTCCTTCCTCCCCCAGCTCCCAAATGTAACATTTGGGATGAGGAATAGCAGAATTTATAAGTGATGTCAGTAGCTCTAATTTTTCAGATTTGTGTGTGTGCGTGCATGAATAAACTCTCTTCTGTGAGTAAAAGCTGTGCTGCAAAACTGGTGGTTCTTATCTGGCTTGTAACTATATTTAATATGTCAGTAAGTCCCCTTCATTTGAGAGCATCCTGATAATCGTGAATGAATGGTTTGATACATGGCTTCAGTAGCCTCAGCTGAAGATAAATCACATAAAGGATCTGAAGTGTGTTAAGTCTTTTCTTTTCTATATGTCTGGTGGACAAATTTTAAGTGCTTACACATTTCAGATGGATTTTTGTTCTTTTTAAGTGCAGGAACTAGATGTTACTAAATCTTACCTCCAGAACAGTTCTTATTTCTTTTTCTTCTTACAGTGAAATTGCCCGTTATCAGGCTAGCATTGACCCAGTCTTCTAATATGTGCCTTTTTTTTGCCTCCGGCTCTTCAGCCTTCAATTTGTAAAAGCATTGTTAAATCGAGCTCACGCTGTTCATTCAGTTTCTCTCATTGTGCAGTTTGTCAGTTCCGAGCTCGCTGCCCTTGTGTAAGGACCTTTCTCGGCTTACCCCAAGGGAGGCTGCGTGTTTTCTGCAGAAGCCTTTTGGGGATCATGTTGGGATTGTCTGGCAGTGAAAGGCCAGGCAGAGGAGTCGCTCTCAATCAGCGCACCAGAATGGAGAGTGCTGTTGTGTGGAGCACCTGGAGTACAAAGCCCTTGTTTTTCACCGAGGCTTGTTATTCAGTAGCTGAATGGCAGCTCTTCTGCCAGCAGCGGAGGGATGCACCTTTAGCATAGAGCTTGTAGAGAAGCTGCTTCACCAGAGTTAGCCTTCTGCACGAGCAGAGTAAAATAAACCGTCCATGGTATTTAGAGCAATTTCTGCTGGCTACTAACTATGGTTTATCTTTTATCTGTGGGGTTTTTTGTTTTTGTTTTTTGTTTTTTTTTTTTTTTAAATTTGAGAATAACAACACTACTGCAGTGAATTCAAACAGTTGCTTTTTTTCCCAAAGCAAAAAGAGCTGCTTGGGATCCTATCAAAATCCCATCCCACTTGAATTTTCTTTTCCCGCTCAAGCAATACCTGTATCATGCCAGTGCTGGGACAAAGGCAATGGAAGTAGATTGTTGGGATAGTGCTGGTATGGACGAGTCTGCGTTTTAATCCCAGCGTTAGCTAGGATTTAGCTACTGGAAATGTGAATACTGGAGATGTACTGAGGAAGAGTAACTAAGAATGGCCCAAGAGCCCAGCTGTTCCTCAGCTTGCTGCTAACAATACTTCAGGTTTCTGCTAGACAGCACTTTAGGAGTGGGTATTTGAAGAGCTGACTTCCTGTTTCGTTACACCATATTTCATAGAGACTTCATGAAAGCCTGGGTAGTCCACCAACTGCTAATAAATTTGATCATCCATGTACATAACATGTTTAAAGTCTGCAGGATGTTGTGGAAAAATGTTGTTTTTTTTTTCTTCACTGGTATAATATTTAACTTTAGGTTTTGGTGGCAGTGCTGTGTAATGAAAAGGAAATCAATGCCCCTGTGTCTGAGCCCTGGAAATAAACATTATTAATATACTGAACAGCAAGAGTTCATGCACTTATGCATGTGTATATATCGGGTGAAAACTGGGCTGCTCTTCCAAGGAAATCCCAGAACTTCCAAATCTAACTTCTCAAAATTGGGTCAGACTCTGCCCTGTGCATTCATAACATCTGAGCCTACATACGTTTATTTGTCTTGACTATTTTCTGCCTTTTTTTAGTTCTTTGACTTTTAAGATTTGTTTTCAATGAAAATGGCACTTTTTTAGTGGGATACAACATCCTACCAGTATCACCCATGTGAGCGTAGTGTTCTGAGTGATATAAAGCAATCACAGAAGATAGTGACCAAAGTTTTCTTCCTTCATGAGGTCCCTGACCTCCTCCTGCCGTGTACGTCAGGGCTGTGAGCCAGGGCAAGTATAATTATTGTACCTCATCACATTATTTTTTTTATTGGTTTTGTTTTATGTAGAACCAGCTAAGCTGTTTGCAGCTGCTGCAATGAGTTTCTGGTGCCAGCAGAGATTTCTTGGGTGATCTGTGGAGCAGAAACCTGTAGTTATATATACAGTACTATACCCTCACTAAAAGGAATGATTTGGGGCACAAGTCCATTATTTCTGGACCGGGTTCATGTAAAGTTACTAGTTCACCTTTGAACTCCTATTCATTGTCTGGTGGCCTAACAAAGGAGCAGCTAAGGCTTATTGAAACTTAAAAATCAATTAAAAAAATATCCTGTATCTCTATATACCCATTTGTGACCCCAAAGTGGAGAAGACACACAGGTGCCAGATTGATTCCATTTTCATCTTGGATAAATATTGATACTGAAATATGTTTTACAAAGATCTTCTGGAATTCCTGGAAATAGTATCTGCCTAGAAGAAATTGTTAGTGCCCTGACCTAGCTGAAAATAGAGTATATTAAAATACTATTAACATAGAAAAAAAATAACTGGCTGAGTACAGTGGGTTCCAATGCTATCTCATTGTCTAGAGGAGCATGGAGAAGGCTGCTAATGTGATTTAAATACTGCTGCTCATACAGCTCTGGGGCTGACGGTCCAAACTCAGCAGGATGTTTTCAGTTGTCACATTGACAGAAGACTCAACATTTCGTTGTCTCTGTTTATACAGCAATTGTCTATATTTAGTAGATGTGAATCCTAATTAACAAACAGGATTCCCAGCTAGGGTTGATCATACTGGTACTTTTACTGATTACTCAAGTATTTTTCTTGCTTTTAGTTTTAATTGTTCTGGGAAAGTAATATATTACTTTTAGTCATAATGTGTTTGTTAGATGGAAAGTATAATATAAAACGGAGATTTTTGTTATTGACTTCAGTGAATCCAGAATTTTGTTTGTTTCTTGGTGCTTTGTCAAAAAGCTGTAAAGAAAAGAGAATAGGCTCTACTGATGGATGTGAATCTCCCCAGTATTGCTGCAAATGCAGCCTCAAAGCAAGCTGCCATTTCAGTGAGACAAAACCATTTGATTCTTGGTATGGCCAGAACCTTCCCATGTTAATGCTTCAGTGGGTGCTGCATGAAATGGTTCTGTTCTCTAGGATGGAAAGGACATATGCTTCTGGGAACATCTGGCTGGCTGTTTAGAAGATGCCAGTGATCTAAGAGTTTGAATGAGATGCCCTTTTGGGTAAATCTGTACTCATTATTTCTTTAATATTAATAGAATGAGACAATGCATGAAATCTTGGCTCCAGCAAACTGGATGGCAGAACTCCCACTGGTTTCAATATGCCTGGGCTTTCTCCTTCTGTGTCTTGGTTGCTATGACTTTTCCTCCTATCAATGTTGCAGTGAAGTGTTCAAGGAAAGGAGAAGAGCAAGCAAACTCCATGTCATTTAAACTGTCACTCGGCAGTTGTCCTGCGCAGCAGCTGAAGGAATGTGACACTGGTGGTCATACGCCTTGACGGTGAATGGGGACCCATAGAGACCTCTCCAAGAGCACACTTAATCAGTGTTCCTCCAGAGAGTTTTGTCATTCTTGCTTGCCTTTTGCTTATGCCACTGTAAATTAGAAGTTACCCTACTGATGCTGAAGTATCTAAATCAGCATTAAGTGAGAAGAGAATTGGGCTCGTGCCTCTTGATTTTAAACAAGTGAAAATAACATAACCTTAGGGGTTTTTTAACACAGTTCTTTGAAAAACCACAGGTCTTATAATTTGCAAATGAGAATAGATGTCTTCATGTTAAACTGAATGACAAGCTTAACTTCACCTCCCTCAGACTATGAAGTTTTGTCAAAGCTGAAGGTCAGAGGCCAGTGACATTTACTGCCATGGGGTTTTGGAGCTTTGTTTGGAGCTGTTGTTGCTCTACACTCCCTGCTGGATCTGTTTGAAAAAAAATGTGGGTTCAGTCAGGACAGGGTCATCTTCAGAAAGAAACCTTTTGAATGAGCATCTTTACTCCACTGGTGGCCTTGTGAAACATGCTGCAAGTGGATCTAGGCTTGCTGCCTACTTTAGATCTCCCCTTCCTTAGCCTTTGGGGGACCTAGAAAGACTTTGAATATGTGGTGACAGAGAGTACCTAAAGGCTGTACTAATGACAAAATCGCCTTAATGTGTTTTTTTTTTTTTTTTTGGTCTTGTCCATGTGTGAAGTATCTGGCCTCACTTGAGAATTACTGATGTGGATATAAAGCTGAATAGTCTGAGGTCTTTGGTTTCATCTGTTGTGCCACTGAGTGAATGTACTCTTGTGTAGACCTGCGGGGCTTTCATTTGTTATGTGATTTTTGGAATCGCTTATGACTGCAAGGAAATGTAAGCTGTCTGGAAAAAACCATAAATCTTACATTAGCTTAGCATTGTTGAAAATAATGGAAGGTGCAAAGATAATTTGACCTTTGATTTCCCTGGGAGTGGAAATTCAGGAACCTGTGTATTATCTGCTGCTTTGCTCTTTGTGTAGGAACGTTGCACATCTAAGCTTCTAATCTTTGCTGTAAACTGTATTAAAATACCAGTAAAATGTTTTAAAAACTCATTCACGTAAGAACAGTGATTCAGCAGTCTGAAGTTTCTTTTTCTGTGTGTGTCAGGAACATGGTGGCAGTCACTCAATGGTAACACTCTAATGATGCAGATAAATTGTGCTTGCTTTTCTCTCTGTATATACGTCTATATTTCTTCCCTGCTGTGGATAATTTTAGTGCCTGATTTATCAACATCAATTACAGGGGTAGAGCTTGATCTCTTTTCCTACATCACTCTATATCCAGCCAGATGGGTGCATTGGCTGCCATGTTTTTAAAAACCAAAAACACTCAGCAGCCCATCTGGAATCTTGGTTGGCGCTGGCTAAAGCCCGCATCGAGCAGAGATTCCAGATAAGTGCCAGAAGCAACACATTTCTCACTTTTGCAAAAAAATACGTCATTTTCTTCCAGTTCTTGAATTGAAACTTAAGATGGAATCAAAACCTGTTAATTCCAAAAATACAAAAGCACTGCAACGTTAATACAGATTCCTGCTGAAATATTCAGGGACTGTTCTGCAAGTGTGCTGAGAATCTTGCAGATTGCTGCTTAGAGGTTGTAGTTATGCTGCAGTTGAAAAGTGGATTGTAGTATATGCAGGCATTCATATTGTCGCTCTAATGCAGCTAGGACATGCACCACCATGAACTTTGGTAGTGCGGGCTTCCACATGGAATATATTAGCCTAGTATGGAATCTGATTGCAACTTTGGGTAGCTTTCTTGGGTGTAAAAATTATTATTTTCAAGTGAGATGGAGTGTGTTTGAAAAATCTGACCTTCCCATTTAGCTCTGCAAGTAGTTTCTCAATGTGGAGTTAGAAATTTTTTTCTGCTCACCAAGTTACTGATTGCACATGCACAGTTTTTTGAGTTGATATAATAAGCAGTGTGTGCATGGAAGAATGTATGTATGGACACTAATACTTTTTTTAAAACAAATCAAAACCCAAAGAACCAATAAAAAAAACCTTCAACTCAAAACTGAACAAAAACCCAGACAAGAATGATGTTCTTTCCTCCTTAAAACTTGATGCTTAATTCAAAGTTGTTCCAGCTTTATCTCCAATTTTTCAACAAGGAGTTTAAATCGGTGAATATGTATTCTTTGAGTATGTTGCAAATAACATTATTATAATGTGCATGGGATTTTTAAGTTGTTTCCCTTTTCATCCATGATGAAGTATTCAGAGACTGTATGCCAACACAAGAGCCATAATAAAGTTAGCTTTATTTACATGCAAGTTACAGGGTATGCAATCCAAATTAATACTTACTGCTTTGCTGCATTCACTTCTTTCCATCCTCTTAAGGATGCAAGAGTATTTTTGTTTCCTTAGACTTGAAGTTTACTTCTGTCTTTCAGATGACAGAGAATAGATGGAACTGGAGACAAGCACTTACAGTCTGCTTCATCTGTGCGCGTGGGACAGCTGAAACCAGTGCTATGCATCTCTCTGATAATAAGGATTTTGCGTTTTTTGAGCAATTCTGAGTTCTCCCGAGGCTGTCCTTTTGTTTACTTTGCTTTGGAAATGGGTGTGTTACGTTTAAAATACAATAGCCAATGCTGTGTAACTTGCTTCTGTAGACTAGACTGCTGGATTTAGTGGAGTGGCTGGTGGAGATGAATTGAGGAAACCTTGCTCTGGCATAGGTCTTATTGGCCTCATACTGGGGAGCAGTGGGTGTCCTTGGCAGGTCAAGGAATATCCCTTCCATGTGTGCTTTCTTGCCTACGTGCTTCAACTCTTCCCTCTCTCATCCCCATGTAAAGAGGGCACAACACTTTCCTTGAGTGCTGAAGGCAGGCACTGGTTAAGGGTGGAGGGGCTCAATTTCTGTATGAAAGGGGAATTTGATAAATGAGAAGTTTAGATGTTGTGGACAGATGTGGGTCACTTTCAGTCACTGGCTGCTTTGGAAAGTGCTGTGTTTGGCAGGCTGATGTGAGACGCGATACCGAGAAGTTCTGGTGCCCTGTGATCTGTGAAATAGGCTGGGCTGCTGGGTCAATCGGTAGTGCGAGTGCTTGCTGCCTGGTCATTGCAAACAAAGTGAAGCTCGGAGGATTATGGGCTGAGCTTTTGAAACCTGTCTGGCTAGCCACCAAAGGGTGCCACTGACATTAATGGTTCTGTAGCCACAAAAAGTTTTATTGTAATCATCAATATTCTAGTTCAAAACAGTACTCCAGAATGCAAGAGTCTGATATGTGTTTATAGTTTAGGTACTCTGTTTCATGTGATGTTCTTGTCTGTTTAGAGTGAGGGATGTTTGTGTCTTGTGCAGCAGTGGAGAAAGACACTGGAAATTAGAATGCCATCTCTATGAAACGTGAGAACTGGCTGGGGCTGTGGGAGTACAGATAATGCCAAAATCTTCCAACTTGTGTTTTGAATTTTCCAGGTTGTGTTTCTTTAAAACTGGAATGACTCTGCGCAGACAGAAAATGCTAAAGCTTTAGCATAATGATGTGTGGGTGTGGTGTCAGGAACTGTTATTTCCCTTGAGAATATTTGTCATCCTTTGAATAAGATCAGAAATAGATTTGAGCACTCACTATGGGTTTTTCTTCTTGGTATTTATTTTATTCCTGTTCACCTTCTTGTTTCCTCCTCCTCCCAAAACCTCTTACCCCTTCTGTATGTTTAGTCTCCAGCTTGTCCTGTCGGGTTATGACCTGTCTTGGCCAGGAACCTGTGAATTCCTGGAAGGGAAGCAATGTCGTTTGCTGTTCCTGCACCTTGCACAGCCAGGCTCTGAGCTTGCGAGCGCGCTTCGAGGCATTGCTCTAATGCAATGGTAAATACTCCTGCCTACTCTTCTGGTGTATTTCTCACCTTCTAAAGATGATTATAGCTTAAAAGCAAAAGAAAACCAAACAAAAAAGAAGTGCATACCCAGAAACAGCTCTGTACGCTGAAAGTTCAGTTTAGAAACTTCCTGAAGAGCGATGCTGTAGTTAACGCTGGCTTCAGTATCCAGAGATGTGGAGGGTGCAGCCTCAGCTGGTAGTCTGTGTTGTGACCTCTGAAACCTTTTCATCACCTGGGCTCTCTTGGGTGCTGTTAGAAGAAGGGGAATTTGGCTCCCAACTTCTCCTGGCTGGAAGGAAAGAGGAGAGGGGCTGCTCTCAGCATTTTTTTTTTTAATCTGCTTGGAAAATTAGTTTTATACCATGTGTATGCTATTTAATCAGTATTCTGGGCACAATTATGCTGCATAAGCATAGATAGGCATATAGTGCCTTTTGAAATGCTGTAGGGTTTTTGAGATAATGCCACAGGGTCAGCAAATCTGACACAGGACCTAGGGGATACCCAGATCCTTCTGAAGGAGCCGCTAGAGCCCTGCTGAGTTATCTCTGAACATCCCACATGGCATGTGAATGAGGAACTACATCGTTTTATGAGTTTTCTGCCCACATTAGACACCAAGTTTCTGGACTGTGTGCTGATGGAGACAGGAAATAAATCTTTATCTGTATATTAGAATGAGCCTGGCACAGCTTGGGTACCACATAAGCAAAATTGGATCTCATCATCCCTCGCTCATTTTTAGTAACTTTGGTACCGATATCACCATGTCATAAATGAGACCAGCATCTCATATCAAGCCAGCTTTCTCCTCCACTGCTTGCATGCCATCAGGGTGGCAACAGGGCGCTAACTCAAGGCATAATGTTGCTTAATACTCCAGCTTTATCTCTCTCTACTCAGGAGGTACTTGTCAATGCACACATGTTTTTACTGGCCTTTTCTGTTTACATGGGTGCTTGTTTCTTGCCCGTGGCAGGTTAATTTGAGAACTTTCTCAAGTGTCTGTATTTCCAGTGTCTCTTTCAGCTTTTCCTTGTTTGTTTGTTTTTTATTACAGGGAAAGAATATCCTGTATGCTTTATTTCTGGCAGTGATTGAAAATCAGGCTGTGAGCTTATTTTTTTGCTGCTAGGGAGCTTCTTGCTCTCTGCTGCAGTAGAATTCCTTGTTTATATATATAAAAAATTGTATTTTTCAGTGACCCCAAGGAATTTAGACTATACAGCAGTTAATTATGTCCTATGCACTTGCAGCTTTGCGACTTGTCATTTTTTTTGTGCATGTAGACTCCCAATACACTTTTCTGTTGGTATTTGGAGAGAGGGAGTGTGTGTGTGTTTGTATTTGGCAGTAGGAATTGACAAGACCTGTAAGAGGCTGTTTGATTTGTCCCTTTTGCATATCTGGAATTGGAATCATTCCTTGCATTAGTATGATTCTTTGCCTGTAGATAACCTGGAGCGATGGTGATAACTGCCATCCTGTTGGCATCCTCTGTGGATGGGATAATGTGCCTTTGCCTAGAAATGTTCTCTGTTGTCTGTTCAGTAATTAGTAGATGGAAGAACAGTTCTAAACCATGTTTATTTAAATATAAAAACTTGCCACAACTGATAGACACACTTTAGCACAAAAGTCAGATCTGCAATACACAGCAGGTGTAGCCATCTCCCATGTAGCATAAGGATGCCTAATAAATAAGCTCAAATCCCTGGGAAAATTATGCTGTGTTTGAGGGGATGTATGTTATCTCCTTTTATCAGCCTTTGAGCTTCTGTTATGCTCTCTACATGGGATTAGTAATAGTGGGATTAGTAATAACATACTATAACTAGGCAAAGGGGAGGGGGGACACCATGTTATAAAGCTGCAGGGTGCCTCCAGGAGGAAGGGTGATTTGAGTGTTTAAGGTCAGCTGTTTATGCTGTTTGGTGTGGGGCTTTTTTTGAGGGCAGTGAGGACAGCTGTAGTCATATGTTCTGTTGCTGTTCACAGTCCTAGGCATTTAATTTTGCTGGTTAAATACGTTGTAATAAAATGCGCAATAGGCTTGTAATGAATGGCCATGTATTTGGTCCTTGACACTCTTCCTACTCTCTGAGATGCTGCAATTTTCAGTTGCTGCTTTCCCCAATGATTTTGGGAGGGAAGAGGTTGTTCCTTAAGTCTTTGTTCTTGGCCTCTTTGCTCTTCACCTTGATCTTCAAGTAATTTTATCAATTCATAGCTAAATAAATAATAGCTGAGGCTATCATATCTCTGTGCAGGTGATTTGTAAGAATGTCTCTTTGTCCTCTGCTAAGCTTCTGCTTTTTGATCTTATGTATTGGCTTGTCTCTCTAAAAATGCCTTACAAATGTCTTCTCAGAGCAAACAGCGTGTTACAGAAGCCTCAGTACCTCCTTTGGCTGAGGACCACACCAGGCAGGTTATTTTGAATTTCCTCCATCTCTCCAGGGTATTTTCTTGTTCAGGCTTTTCTCTGCTAACCTGTTCTGATTAGTATATACTAGGTAAATCTTGTCTTCAGTTATATTCATTAGTCCTGTTGGTCTAGCCAAAACACTTCTAACTTACTTGTCCATGAAAATCCTTTTTTAGAACTCTCCTGTAAACTTCTCATCCAGTTACTGTATCTGATGGATACTTTTTGTCACTCTTGAAAGCTATACATAACTGTGACCCTCTCTGTTTAGCTTCACTTGCCAGGCTTTCCAAGGTCTCTTGTCACTTCTGCTCTGCTACTTGCTTGTCAGATGCTTCGTGATCTGTCTTTATGCCGCCTTTTCTGTGGCTCCCTGTATACTGATTTGTGACCTCCCTGGCTTCATCTGCACGGGTCCCTATCCTGTGTGCTTTGTAAGTCCCTCTTGAAGACCTCTGTGTACTGTGCCGCTCAGTGAAGCGACCTGACAGATGTACAAATTGCTGACTGTTCCCTGAATCAAGGTTCCGAAGTGTTTGGAAAATGCCTCACATCTCTATCTGCTGGCAGCACCCACAAAGCAATAACAGTTGAAGTGGAAATCAGTCTGACTTCTTGGTACAACTTCTCCACTTGTAACTCCTGGCATGGATGGCTGAATCATCTTCGTCTAAATAGACAGTACTGTGAACAGATGGTAAATAATTTACGAAAAGTGAAGCTATGAGCAGGCCTAAGATTGAACTTCTTGTCATATCTTTCTTACTGTCAGAGATGTAGACTTGCAGCTCTGAATCACAGCAGACTATACTCCATTTATAAGATGAATTTTAAATCATTTAAGAGTAAATGAGACAAAGCTGAATTTCTTGAATTAGGCTAATAACAGGCAATGATCCCCCAGAATAAAGCTCTGTGAAGAGACGGAAAGGCATTGCCAGAAATTCATCTTCTGCCTCTACCCAGAAGCCCTGGTCCAGAGTAATGGTGAAGCCACTTGTCATTTTCACTTCAGCTGTTCCACTGACATGTTCAAACCCAGCACTAGAGGCTGTGTCAGAAAGTTTCTCGATGTTTGAAGGAACAGCATTAACTGTGAATTTCAGAAGATACTACAGGAGGAATAAATTCAGTATTTTAGAAGTAAGGGGCCATACTGGTAACTGTGCTGTAGGAACATTTAC
>VZTO01016726.1:54543-65895 GCA_013400615.1 Syrrhaptes paradoxus | reverse complement strand
ATAGAAACAGTGTCTTTGTCTTTATTTTTGTAGAGCCAAAGGAACTCATTAGGCCATGAGCTGTCAATATTCCATCTCAAATGACCTGTTGTGTTCTGCAATGTGTTGAATTTCAGGTATAATTGCAAGGGGATGGGGGTGACAGTGGATAGTTTGATTCTGATGAGAAGAGTGCTGTCAAAGAAATACTTAGGTGGTGTGGACTCACTAAATGCACCATTGCTGTGTTCATCTTTCAGACAATATTTTGAATATGCTTGTGCTGGTTTTGGATAGGATAATTTTCTTTATAGTAGCTAATATGCGGTTATGTTTTGGATTTGTGCTGGAAACAGTGTTGATAATACAGGGATGTCTCAGTTACTGCTGAGCAGTGCTTACATAGAGTCAAGTAGGCTGGGGGTGCCGAAGAAGCTGGGAGGGAACACAGCTGGGACAGCTGACCCCAACTGATAAAAGAGATATTCTATGCCATATGACGCCATGGTCAGCTTATAAAGCTAGGGGAAGAGGAAGGAAGGGAGGCACGTTCAGAGTGATGGTGTTTGCCCGTGTAACCGTTACCCATGATGGAGCCCTGCTTGCTGTAAATGGCTGAACGCCTGCCTGCCCATGGGATGCAGTGAATTAATTCCATGTTTTGCTTTGCTTTGCTTGCGTGTGCGGCTTTTGCTTTACCTATTAAACAGTCTTTATCTCAACCTACAAATTTTCTTACTTTTACTGTTCTGATTTTCTCTCCCATCCCACTCGGGGAGGCAGTGAGCGAGCGGCTGTGTGGGCCTCGTTACCAACTGGAGTTAAACCACAACAATGCCAAAAGCAGGCACAATTCTAAAAAATGCTTTGGGAGTGGAGCAGGGTCTGGGGATAGTATTCAAGGCCAGGTTGCGTGAAGAAAGTCTAGTCTTATTCAAATAAAATATAGCTAAGAGGTCATCAAACAGCAGGAACTGATAAGTATTTTTTCCAGTTCTCCTCTTCAACTCTGTACTAATCCAAAATTACTTTAAGAGGAGTTTAAATTGAGATATGTGAAGTTACGTTTGGTTTATATTCAGCTCTTTTTCTCAGTTTTGTACAATTATTGTAATTAAGACCGCTGTCCTGTGGATTATTTCACTCTGATGTCCCAAGATCTAAGGTTGGAGAGGGCAAGCTGAAGAGTGTACTGAGATGAGAAGTTATACCCACACTCTAACTTCATAATGAATCTGACAGTGTGGACTGGGGGTGGGTTATACACAGAAAAAGACAGGTTAGGGGAAGGATGGTAAAAAAAACCACAATGGGCAAGGTCTGGCAATGATATAAAGATTTGTGTTTTACCTGTGAAAAGAGGTACTTATAGATTGTGATGGCTCACAGTCCAGGAAACAGGACATTGAGATCGACAAATAAGCTTACAAAAGGAAGGAGAGTGCTATGTTTTATCCATAAAAGTTTAAAAGAATATGTTCGTTTAAAAAAAAATCCTCATTGCATGCTGAAACAAGAAAGGTTGTATCAGGTGAGAATGAAGGTCCCTCTGTCCCAGCATCCTGGCTCTGCAAGTGGCCTGGAGCAGATGCCTGGGGAAGGGTATAGGAACAGAATGAACTGATACTCTTTCTAGGACACTCTGGCAGGCTTCAGCTCTTCATGGGAGATTTTTATTTCCCTCTGGAAGACTTTGTCAGATCTGGAAGCTGAAATTGCCAGTTCAAGTGTAAAATGGGGATTTTAAAGTTAAAGGCAAATCTAGCTGGGGAATCTCTATAGAAGCTTCTGCAATACCACTGCTTCAGTAAAAGCAACCAAATATGCACTCACAATTTCTCCTGAAATCAATTTGATTTATGCATGAGTGTCTGAGGGCACGATATGCCCCTGTGAAATTTCTCATCAATATATAAAAGCAGGTGCTTTCCCAGAAAAACAACTTTATTTATATCTCTGGGATCCTAGTATAGTCATTTTTGGTTTAATCTTTTCCGGAACACTGTTATATTGAAAATATTTTCAGTGGCATCTATGGGATTAATAATATCTGTCATCTACAAAGACCTTACTTTCATCACAGGTGATAAAATATATAATATTTTCTTGTATGTATGTATTGCATTTAATTCAAGGTACCTAAGACATTTTTTAAATAAAACTTAAATTAAAAAATTGCTTCACCCTTCAATGAAATGAGCTTTTAGGGGTGAAACAGAACATCTGTTTAACATCACAAAGCAATAGCATTGAATAATTTAGTTCACAAATTTGAGAAGAAAGGAATATTTATTCAGGGGAAACTCCAGACGTAATTCGGGAAGGCAGATTGTCATTCCAAGACAGTGTCAAAATTTTAACAAAAAAAAAAAAAACAGTAATTTCTGCAATACTTTTTACTCTTTCATAATGTTCTGTAAAATGTTAGATAGCAACAAGATTTTGTCCATTACAGAATATATCACTACAAGCCTACAATTATAAGACTAGGCAACCCTGTCCCTTTTTAGGACTCAGAAGAGTGTCACTGTCAACTCAGAAGATTTATGTCAGAAGATATAGGGATATAAGGTTAAATACATTGGATCAGATCATTAATCTGTTCAGCCTTATATTTTATTTTTTTTCCTCAGGAGTCACTAGCATGAATTGTTTTCATAGCTAATACTAGATATTAAAAATATCAACAATGTATAATCTGCAATTATGGAATAAACTCTGGAGCAAATTTAATCCCAATTCCCACCAGTTAGCTGTTGACTTACATTTAGGTGTATCCTTTTTCTCAATTAAATCTCTCTAATCTAACTGTGAATATTGTTATAAACAATATAATATCACTGGAATATGAATGTGTGTGATCATTGAGCATATTCCATACAATCTTTATTTTCATTACTGATGACCCTATAGATATGAGCAACATGGGCTGATGAGAACTTCAGTAAGTGATTTCCTTGCATGCAGAATTTGATCCTAGCGGGGTGTGCTTCAGCTTGATAAACCTAAAATGAACTTTGCCTATGTCTGAATTTCGAATGGAAGCATGCTCTGGGAAATCTGACGGTATATTAGGTCATCAATTAGTGAGACCAGTTTTAGAGCAATAAGAGCTTCAGCTAGTCATACCCAACCTTGCTGCTCTGACAGGAAAGTGCATCTTCTTAATTCCAGAACTTCCAGTAACTAAGTCCATCACCAGGAAGTTATTTAAATAGAAGTCTTAAAAGCCTTGAGGCATAGAAAGTTATTGTTCATTATGGATTCTTACAAGAGATGAGAGTAACAATGGAGCTTTAAATCAAACAGAGAAAAAGACAATTTTGGAAAAATGACATGTGAAGTTTCTGAAGTAGGGATCCAAAATAACACCCAGAAAATCTTAAAGATCTTTAAGAATGTGTGAGTAAGGGAAAGGAAGAGGAGAGGGAAATAAGTTCATAGTCCTGGAAGGATCAAAGGAAAATGGAAATGTAAGCTGAATATTTAGAAAAGTGCACTCAAGGATGTATTGTAGAAATTCTTGTGATGTTTTGAAATCCTGACTTTTAGAACTGGTCTGTACATGAATGTACTTGAGATTTTTCTGTGTTATGCAGTGTTGCACCTCATTAGAAAGAATAGGTTTGGGATTCTTTAGTTAGTTCCTTGAGCTCCTCCCTTCTTTAAACCTGTTGGGAGCTGTGTTGGGCTCTTGGGCCATTCCACTTCAACCTGTACTACTTGCAATCTGGAACTTCTGAGGGACTTCATAAGATCAGGGTCTTACTCTCTGCAAGATCCAGGGTGATTTTAAAACATGATTTCAGGACAACAAAATTTTAACAAATAAAAAAAAGCAAATTTAGATTCTGAGGACAACTAATATTCAACGTTAGGTGCTAATATGATCACTTAGCTCCTGCTACATTAACAAAGACTGCAACTTTCAACACAGATTGGTCCCATATTATACAGCAGTACCTGAAAGGTACTTGATGCCCCAAAGCGCGTACAGTCCAAGATAAATATCTACCAGTGAATACAACAGCTGGGGAAGCAGAAGGCAGTAGCGAAATTATAATCAGTGAGATAAGCTGCAGTCATAGCTCATCAGCTCATAATCCAAAGTATAAGATGCTATCTACCACTGTCACTATCAGGCAATTCATCATGTATGCTCTTGTGTTTAAAGTCTTGCAAATATGGACCATTGTGGGCTGTGGGAATTTTCATCTATCCCTATTGTTGAGTGAAATTTTAGTCATCAAAGGAAAAGCAAAAGAGAAGATCTTAAAATGCTCTCCTGAGACACAGCAGGAGTAGGGAGAATCTGTGCTGGTTGGAGCCCAGACCATTTTATGTTTTAAGGACTGTAACTATCACTTGGCTTTATCATCAGAACAGAGCATGGCACACTGTTACCAAGTAATTGCAAGAGATGATCAGATGCATTCTGAACTCTTTTGAAGTTTCTGAGAGTTACCCCCAGATAGATCACATCACTTGCTTTTGGACTACTGCTAACAAGTTATCAAATGTGAAAAATATCCATATCCCAGTAGAGGTGTTGTCACTGTGGATGCCCCATCCCTGGAGGGGTTCAAGGCCAGGTTGGATGAGGCTTTGAGCAACCTGGGCTAGTGGGAGGTGTCCCTGCCCATGGCAGGGGGGTTGGAATGAGATGAGCTTTAAGGTCCCTTCCAACCCAGACCATTCTGATTCTATGTTTCTGTGATTGAGACTTACAGGTTGAATGATGGAGGTTTTTTGGTTTTAGTAATAGAAAGACTCTCTGCCTGCAGATGTCAGATGTGCACTTGCAGATGTGCCTGTAACAAGTGAGGAGGAACAAACTCCCTTACTTAAATAAACCTGTTAAAGATGAATCTGAAGAGCCTGTATTGCAGTTTTTTTTATTTGTTTCTGATAAGAGATTGGATTGGATGGAACAAAAACACGTAGAAACTGCTACAAGAGACTGAGTTAATTTTCCAAGAAAAATAAGTGACTCAGTTCAGAAGGAAGCATATGGAGGTTATTGACGATAGTAGCGTAAACATGGATTTGAATCTGTATTGATGAGAGCTGGAAAATCTTAGGAAATGTAGAGATAAACAAGAACAGCACGTGCAGCAAACGCCGAGGACCAGCACAAGCTAAGACAATGTCAGGTGTACTGGGAAAAGGGAATAAGCTGCAATAGATTTTGCCATTTTTCAAAAGTTTCAAGCACCGTCATTGTATATAGCTGTGGATGGCACCATGTTAAGGTAGATAGAGCTATGACACAAGTTAAATCAACTGCCAGAAATTAAATGGGATATTTAAAACTTTTAAGATGGATGCTAATGCAGAAGCCATCCTGTTGACAGAAGCATTCTGCAAACTTTAATAGAAGAGCTACAGATATTAGAACAGTAAATAAGCTGAATGTGGGTCAAAGCTTGTATTCCTTAAAGACATATGTGTCTTAGCTGTATGTGTAAATAAAAATAGAAAAGATGCAATCTGTAATAGTACTAGTGTAGAGGAAAATCACTTTGGGTTGAAAGTGCATCTTACCGATGTTCTCAATAGAACTACCTTTGTTAAAGATGAGAATTGAGAAGAGTTTTAAAAGGTGTGTTCCTGGGAATAGGTAGGCTGTTAGCATGATAAATGTAGCTAAAAGAGCCTAGTCTTTGTGCAGTGTGGAGAGCTGTCCTTGTATAAGAAGTGAGAGTTAAAAGAGGAGACACATAGGCTTGTGTGCATTAAGAATGGCAGGGCAAAGCTGAAAAAAGAAAGGTGTACCTGTTATTTTAGAGGGAAAAAAACCTGTGCTTCACTAAAATAACTAAATTAATATTTAAAATATCATGCCTGTGGTTAACGTGTTATGTTTCGGAAGACTCTTGGCATGTGCTTTTAGTAAAAAAAATGTCATATTTGTGTAAATCCAACACTTTCTGTGGGACATATGCTTTCCCCAAAATGCCATTTGGGTTTTCTGAGGTACTCAAGGTGTTTTTCTCTATGAAATTTGATCTTCTGAAAGATTTTACTTTACCACCAACATCTGCAAGGTGATTTGGCATGAGTCAGATACCCGAACAGAAAGCACAAGCAACCCATCTTCCTATATTTATGGCCACCCCTTCTATGCCAGCCCTACAGACAAAGAGAGAACACACCTATTCCTTGAAGTAGTGAACATTATAATAAACATTCACAGCTAATCTGAAAGCTTTTGGTCAACAGAGCATTGTGTGTATCTCTTCATTGCACTGGATACCTTCTTAGATTTTGACACAAGACCAAACTTAAAGATACACCAACCCTGAGGTACTGACATGATACCAAACTAAGCTGCCTATGAATACCCCCAAAGACAATCCTCTCAAGATGCAGTCATTACCATGTCTTCTTCATTGCAGAAAGTCACAAAGCCTTTGTGTCAATACCAACAAATAAAAAAAAAAGGACTCTTTGGCTTTGTTGTAGGGGAGTAAAGATGTTCTCAAGGCTTGTTGAACAGGATGGAAACACAAGCTGCATTGTGCAATGCTCCTAACGCAAGCAAGGAAGAAAAATGGATCAGGAAACAGGACAGCAAAATTTGCCTGGGGTGATCACCTCCTGCACCCCTTGTTCATTCTCTCTTTAACTACATTTTAAGAGAGGAGCTGAGTCTTTGTGTACAGCATCTCATCCACCGAGACATTGCTGAGACACAGCTATTAACAAGGGGAGGTTTAGGCTGGATATTAGAAAAAATTTCTTCACTGCAAGAGTGATCAGGCATTGGAACAGGCTGCCCAGGGAAGTGGTGGAGTCACCATCCCTGGAGGTGTTCAAGAAATGTGTAGATGTGGTGCTTGGGGACATGGTTTAGTGGGTTGGGTGGTGTTGGGTTGACGGTTGGACTTGATGATCCTTGAGGTCTTTTCCAACCTTAGTGATTCTATGATTCTAAGAGGGATTCCTTCACAGCAGATCTTCCAACATTGTGTCAAGGCAGGAACAGTCAGACACAGTACAACTCATAGCTGCACATAGCTTGCACTGCACAAAACAAGATCGTATTTTCTTCCCAGGTCATACAGATTGTCTTTCCTTAATTCGCTGATTCATTCTCCAGCCTAATATCCGGGTTTTCAGTCAGCTTGGTTACACATCGTCCATCTCTGTTTTAATTAGCTCCATTCACTGCCATAACCCAATGAGACTTATATTTTGGATCCAATGGAAAACTAAGCTTATTCACCTACCACATTTATCTCAGGAGAAAACTAGCCATCTAGGTTTTTAAGGATTATATGACTAGGAAAAACTGTTTCAACCAGGAAGGTATAAAAAAGTCTCTAGACCACAGTCCTCAAGACAGTAAATCAAACCCCCAAACCACAAGAAATCTGATATATCCCCTTGAAGCAAAACAGTAATTTGAGGATGCTTCCATATTGCCCCTGGAGCAAGTATTTTCCTGTGATTTTGCTGGAAATATTACAAAGATAGTACAGAAACTGTAAACTACATTTCTCAGTGTCACCATATTTAATCCATCCAGTGCTCATGTTAGGAGTTTGTTCACCTATTACAAGTCCTTCCCACCCACGTAGGAAAAAGAATAATCACATACAAAGTGTATAAATAAAACAGAAACAAACAAACAAGCAAAAAACACCAAAAACTTTTGCTATCAGAAATGTAGATGTCTCCCACTGTGACTGACTCAGTTCCTATCCCCGTTTTCACATGCACAACAAGAGGTCTGTGGTTAGGGAGAGTAATTGGGTCAGTTCTCCTAAAACACAGTTGGGAGAAAACAAGCAGATGGTTAACGCTTACACAACCAGAGAGAAGATTATTACTGCTTGATCCTTTGTGTACAATCCATCCCCTTCCTTCTCCCACCACTGCTGAGCCCCAGCTTCTTCCATAAAAGCCCTTTATTTTGTGCAATGTCTGAAATTAGACTCAGCTTTAGTAAGGCCATGTCTTACTAAATGAAGTGTCTGGTATGTTTTTGCAAAACCCTCTATCAGTTGAAATGCACTTGAATATATAAAACTTTCAGATATCATCCAAATGCTCTAGAGTTCACATATCATTAAAACTACCATGAAATACAAAAAAAAGAATTCCCATCTGACATTCAGCCTGGGATATCTTAAAGAGTGTCCATCTTTCAAAAAACAGTACAGCACCCACCGAACCTCTCAATTTTGGATCCTTATAAGTGTGTCAAGCTGGACACTCAAAATAGCCCTTTTTCCAATGTCTTGGCCAATGTTTTACATTCTGTATCCAGCTTACTGCAGCTGCAGTAAAAGAGGTCTAATATGTTGGCTTGTCTGAACAGGGCTTGGTTATATAAAACCACGGATATTGTGCTAGCAAAGGGTTTCTTGATTGCGTGAAGAATAGAGTGGTCAAAGAACAGAATGTTTAAATAATAGGCACCAAGAAATGAGTCAAGTGCAATGATGAATATACTAGAGCTTTTATGTGTGAGGAGGGAGTAATGCTGAGCCTGTTCTGTTTTAAGAGCTGTGATATCATGGCTAAAGCATTTAGACCAGAATGAGAAATGTTTTGAAAAAAACTTCATAATAGATTTGTTTTCCTGGACCAGACAAAAATGAGAGGAGATATCTTTAGATTGTGCTAATTCCACTTTTAAAAGCTGCAGAAATATCATCATTGATCTAAGTGGAATGAAATATGACTTTGTGAAAGAGAATAGCTGTGAACTGCTTTTAAGGAGGTATTGTTTTACGGGAGCAGTGAACAAACAAGACATCCATTATAAGGATTCTAAGTCAGTTTTTATTGTCTAGGAGAGCCAAGAATCTTAGGGCTTAAGAAAGAGCTCTTCACTGACTGAGCTTTCCTCCTTCCTGTTTGACTGCTTAACTCTGTACAAGAGCCAGAACAAGACCCCAGCAATACTAAGTCACATTTGAAATCCCCGATTCAAAGTTTTCAGTGGGATGAGATAATAAAGTACTGGCCTTTTTCTGGCTTTGTGCACGGGAAATAGCTTCCACTCTTCTTGCAGAGGAAGGATTTTCATCTGCTTCTTAGACACACACACACAAAGATAGTTACAGGTTTATTAAACTTGGAAAACTTCTGAGACAAATTAAATGTCACTTATGAAATAGAATGTATTTGTACTTTGAGCATGGCCTAGTTTTCAGGCTGGAGCTTTTCCCTGGTGAAGTCTACTGGCATGTTGTTCCTGTGTTTTCAAGTTAGGACCAAGACAAGCCTCGGTGTATGCTCACATTTCATCCATAGATATTTCCCTTGCAGACATCTAGGGTGTGACTCAGCTCCAGCTTAAAACAAATATCCTTCCGTTGCTGCTTGTAGGTATCTACATGTACATTAGAGGCTTCATCCAGCTCCCCGTGTAGAGACTTCACACTGTATATGACATCCTTGAGAGTCTCGCTGAGCTTCCATCTACTCCTCCAGCAGACACAACCCTTTGACAAGGTCTGTGTTGTGTCCACCAGCCCTCGGTGTATGCTTGNTTCTCCTAAAACACAGTTGGGAGAAAACAAGCAGATGGTTAACGCTTACACAACCAGAGAGAAGATTATTACTGCTTGATCCTTTGTGTACAATCCATCCCCTTCCTTCTCCCACCACTGCTGAGCCCCAGCTTCTTCCATAAAAGCCCTTTATTTTGTGCAATGTCTGAAATTAGACTCAGCTTTAGTAAGGCCATGTCTTACTAAATGAAGTGTCTGGTATGTTTTTGCAAAACCCTCTATCAGTTGAAATGCACTTGAATATATAAAACTTTCAGATATCATCCAAATTCTCTAGAGTTCACATATCATTAAAACTACCATGAAATACAAAAAAAAGAATTCCCATCTGACATTCAGCCTGGGATATCTTAAAGAGTGTCCATCTTTCAAAAAACAGTACAGCACCCACCGAACCTCTCAATTTTGGATCCTTATAAGTGTGTCAAGCTGGACACTCAAAATAGCCCTTTTTCCAATGTCTTGGCCAATGTTTTACATTCTGTATCCAGCTTACTGCAGCTGCAGTAAAAGAGGTCTAATATGTTGGCTTGTCTGAACAGGGCTTGGTTATATAAAACCACGGATATTGTGCTAGCAAAGGGTTTCTTGATTGCGTGAAGAATAGAGTGGTCAAAGAACAGAATGTTTAAATAATAGGCACCAAGAAATGAGTCAAGTGCAATGATGAATATACTAGAGCTTTTATGTGTGAGGAGGGAGTAATGCTGAGCCTGTTCTGTTTTAAGAGCTGTGATATCATGGCTAAAGCATTTAGACCAGAATGAGAAATGTTTTGAAAAAAACTTCATAATAGATTTGTTTTCCTGGACCAGACAAAAATGAGAGGAGATATCTTTAGATTGTGCTAATTCCACTTTTAAAAGCTGCAGAAATATCATCATTGATCTAAGTGGAATGAAATATGACTTTGTGAAAGAGAATAGCTGTGAACTGCTTTTAAGGAGGTATTGTTTTACGGGAGCAGTGAACAAACAAGACATCCATTATAAGGATTCTAAGTCAGTTTTTATTGTCTAGGAGAGCCAAGAATCTTAGGGCTTAAGAAGGAGCTCTTCACTGACTGAGCTTTCCTCCTTCCTGTTTGACTGCTTAACTCTGTACAAGAGCCAGAACAAGACCCCAGCAATACTAAGTCACATTTGAAATCCCCGATTCAAAGTTTTCAGTGGGATGAGATAATAAAGTACTGGCCTTTTTCTGGCTTTGTGCACGGGAAATAGCTTCCACTCTTCTTGCAGAGGAAGGATTTTCATCTGCTTCTTAGACACACACACACAAAGATAGTTACAGGTTTATTAAACTTGGAAAACTTCTGAGACAAATTAAATGTCACTTATGAAATAGAATGTATTTGTACTTTGAGCATGGCCTAGTTTTCAGGCTGGAGCTTTTCCCTGGTGAAGTCTACTGGCATGTTGTTCCTGTGTTTTCAAGTTAGGACCAAGACAAGCCTCGGTGTATGCTCATATTTCATCCATAGATATTTCCCTTGTGGACATCTAGGGTGGAATCGTAAATTGGATATGCTGGAAACTTGGCACTCTTGAGTCGACAGAACGTCAAAGTCTGGATTTTTCAGTCTCAAGAACTGCTACGCTCAAACGTGATGGGTACTTTTCTCCTTTGTCCTAGCACCCAGTATGTAATGATGACAGTCACGCATGTTTGTAATGTCTGTGGTGACGTGAAATAATGCAATAATGCAATAATGAAGTATCACCTACAAGTGAAAGGGTGATCTACAGATTTAGTTTTCTTCTCCTTTAAAAGTACAAATATAAAAATAATTTGTGTGTGCACCCCTAAGTATTGAATGCAGTTAATTCTAAGTATGATCTCTGGT
>VZTO01016726.1:0-48335 GCA_013400615.1 Syrrhaptes paradoxus | reverse complement strand
GAGAGACAAATGAAGAGTTAAGTTTCTGAAATGTAAAGCAGCACAGGGACAGCACCTGTTACTAAACTAGCTAACATTTTCTTTCATAGGTCTTCCTTATCACGTGTTGGAAACATTGCTGTTTTCCCTTGCTTTTTCCTATGCTTGGCATTTGCCTGAAGTGCTTATAGATGTAGATTGGAACAGATTGGTAGCAACAAGAGGACGATATGGTCTGCACTTGGTGTTTTCTTCCAGGCTAAGGCTTTTTTATCAGCAGACAAGAATGCTGAAATTTAACTTTGTGAGCCTAACTTCAGTTTCATTTTGCCAGCACACTAACCAGCACTTTACATAGGGTGTTTTGTTATTAGATTTGAAAAATTAAAGCCACGATAAGGGAGAAGATGGGGAGAAGGGAAAGGGCAGGAGAATGAAAAATGATCTAAATTAATTCATTTACCTGCATCCAGGAAAAATAATAATTAAAAAAAGAAGGATATAAAGGATATTTACTTATCATATAAATGAAAAATGGCCTATAAAAACTATTTTATTTACCTGAAGCTTTTCNTGGAAGAAATGTTGACAGGTCCTTAACTAGATAGTGCTATTGAATGCCAATAAAATTAGCTGGGCAAATCACCCAAAGTATGCAGACTGTCATTCATTTCTGGCACTGCACATTATTAATTTTACACCTGTCTCTTCTGTCTTCCCACCTGGCCACTAATGTTTCAGATATTTTGACTTATATGGGTCCATTTGCCATGAGTTGGTATGAAGTCCATTCAGACAAAAAGCCACATTCTGGTAGCAATTAGTGCTTCTAGTATTTTTTTTTCCTATCAGTATTTTCAAACTCCTACTATTTTTTGTAGGAAATAGACCTACAAAGTCTGTTGATTATTGGTATCCACTTCTTTTGTTTTTATATTTTTTTTCCCCTATGGGTGAATCTAGTATAGCAGTAAGCAGTGCTTTTACAGCTAAATTCTCTTCCAGATTCAGAGAAATTCTAGCACAAGACATTTAATAAACAAAGTGTTAATTGTGGGTTATTCAACTTGCAGAAAATAGATGAACCTGAAAACAACAAATGTGGTATCAACCGAAATAGAAAAGTTACTCATATTACATCCAGGGAAATAAAGATACTATCTACAGTGTAAAAGACTTGTTATCTCCTGAATTATTTTAATTTCTGAATTCAATAATTCTGCACTCTAGCTATGATTGGAACAAAACAGAGAATAAGAACAGTTTCCCTAAGAATATTTTTTGTTACAAAAGTCATGGGTTTTTTCCACATCCTTCCTCCAGCTGAACAAAAAGTTTAGGAAACCAACACACGATACCAGAAAAAAAAATAAAAAATTACCAAATAGCCAGCCAATAGACTCCAGGAGAGATTCGGAGGAGTTGATTTATCCTGCTTAATGAAATAGGTGACTGCAGCAATATTCATTCATTTTATGCTTGCAACCTTCCCTGTCTAATTTCCTCACCAGCCAAACCTGTGACTTTGTCCTGTTTACTGTAGTTATCTACGTTTGCCTGGTAGGGTGCTAAAGGCAGAGAATGCAATTTTGGTTTCTCTCTGTGTGTTCTGTAAATGCTGTTTATGCAAGGCTTTGCTTACACAATGTAACTACATTGTATATGTGAGCTACATCTAATCACTTTGCAAAGCCAAACAATTACATTTTCAGTTATTTTAACAATCGTGTTCTGTTAACCCCTCTGGAAATGTAGTATGGATGATAACAAGAGAATGTTAACTTTCTTACAGAAAATCAAGCTTCCTTGCAGAAATCTTTTTTGAAGTATATAATCTTTATTAAATTCCTTTGCCCAACTTCAAATTGCATGGAAAGGATCTCACTCATTAAGTATTTTGTGAAAAGGGGATTATTCCATCTTTTTTTGTCTTCAAGTTTTCTGTCATAATTTTGTCTTAATCTCTTCTGGATATTTCTATTCATTCTAGCCCCATTAAATTTTACGGAACTCTCTTTTTTCATGGCAGAATAATCTGTATAGACAGTTAGCTGCTCTTTGTGCAAATTTTCTTCTGTTGAAATGTTGCACAGCATGATACCACTTTCCCAATTCTATCTGTTTCTTTAATTTCACATTGTTCCCCCCAAAAAAGCTCTACATTAGCAAGGTTCACCAAACATTTCCCATTCTTCTCCTCTCTGCATGGTTACTCACATCCAAATTTGGATCGTCAGTCAGATACATTGTCTTTCTCTTATCCATCACAGGAGTGAGGCACAGAACTGCAAGATTAATGAATCCTGATTAACTTTGTCTTCATTGATTTGGAAATGTCTAGTAATGAGGTTTTTTTCTTTTTTCTTTTTTTTTTCTCCTCTATATATGGTTAGTATAATTGGGTAGAAGGCACTTACCTTATCTTTTGATGAGTATTTGTATATGCTAAGTTCTGAATAAAACACAGAGGACAATCATCTTTGCAGTGTCCTCAGTAAATTCTTCCACACATATAAATTATATGGATTTTTTTTAAAACAAACACTGACAGCTTTAAAACTTTTGACTGGATTTGTTCTATATGGATTAGGCACACCTCTTTTTAGCCAGTAAAGCATCATCTGAATCAGCAACGGTGGTTATTGAATAAACCACCCATTTAATAAAAAGGAGTGTTTGTAAGGAGGGGGAAAGCTGTGTGGGAAGATGACCTCCAAGAATGATTCATCTGAATAAATCCAAGCTATTCCTATGTTGAAACTGAATCTCTTGATAGTCCACCTAGACAATACCTATCCTCCCATGAAGATTTTAGCTGTGTCTGCAATCCTCTGAATCTGACATTTAAAAATTATTTAAAAATTGTGATTGAAAAAAGGAATGGAGAAGGGACTAGACTGGGGTCTATTAGTGTTCAGAGTATATTTACCTCCTTTGTGTCCCAAGGTGACCTTCCATTTAGAAAAACAGAAAAGAAAGAAAGTGCTAAATATCACCTTACACTATACAGAGTCCTTTGGCTGTAGAAAGTGTGTCTCTAATTTGCAAAAAATGTTAGGCAGAAGCAAGACTGCACAGTCTCAGTAACATGTATATTCAATTAGTTAAGAGAAATCAAGAAGATTTCTGATTTTAAGATCAGAAAATTTGCTTCAGCCTAACTAAATCAGTCTAAAACAGCTAGCCCAGGAGTTTGGACCAGATACAGTTAGCTGTATTTTAACCCTTGCTTGAATTCCTTTGGCAAAGGTAAGAAAAAGCCTGCTAAAGGTAAGAAAAAGATGCTAACAGTAGTTAAACCTACATTAGGATCTCATGCTGCCTAGGCAAGAGTGTTTTAAAAACTGACTTCTGCTGAGAAAGATACCTCAACATATAAATAAAAATAAAAATAAAAAATAAAAATAATTAAAAATAAGAAGGTAGAGCGGTGACACTGGCAAACCATTGCTGTTCACCTTTCCCTTTATGTTGTAGGTTCAGAGACTTGATTCATGGGCTTTGCTCCTGGAAGGAATTGTTAGATCACCGGCTGTGGACTTGCAGCTCCGCAGCTGCATTGCTATGGTTTAACAAATTATCCCCATCTGTGAGCCACAGGAACAGTTGTGGGGCATGCTCTTGGGCCACCTTAAAAGTGATGTAATGCATTGGAGCTTACACTTCATTGAAAGAGGTTTAAGCTAAGTTACTCTACCTTGCAATTGGGACAAATTAGGAGCAGGCACAGGGGCAGTGACCATCCAAAAATACATCTCATCCAAGAGAGAGTAACTTATTAGGCTCCCAAAACTCCTTCATGTGCCGAAGCCGTAAGTCTTGCCTGCTTTATAACATAAGCCATAAAATTTCAACTAGTTGCTCTTGTACTGGGCCCCCAGTAATCTCTCTGGGGCAGGAAGCACCATCTAGGCTGCAGCGCTGAGCTCAGTGTCACCGCGTCCCACACACTAATGAGCTAATTCAGAGCATCGTGATGTAAACCAGACAGTGTCTGTGAGGTGGGGGGGGGAGTTTTAGTCTGGATTTTCAGGAAAGAGCCTGCTGTAGTCACACTACATGTCAGCTTCTCCATCCTTCAGTCTGCTTTCTAGTAGCCTCTGAATATGCTGGCTTAACTGAGAGAAGTTTGGCATAGAAATAAAGGATAATTTTTTTTTTAATAAGATATATGCAAATAAACAGCCTTGTAATAGAGCGATGCCATAAAAACCCCCCTGCTGAGAGGAAGGCTGTGCTTTTAGGTCAACCTCATATTAGAATCTACAAAATCCACTTGGGAGAATATGTTGCAAATTATCTAACGAGGAAAGACTTAGAAGAATTTGCATCTTACTACTTCTCACCAAATAGATGGAATCTTATCTCACGCTTGAGATGATAGCACAAAAATACCAGTGAAACTTTTGTAGCGGTCAGATCTTCACAATGTTTTTCTTCCATTTAGGTTGTTAAACAGCTCACGTGGTGGAGGGCATCACATTGTGGCTTGGTGTGGTTTGCTGGCTCTCCCTGACCTGACTTCAATGTCACAGTAGCAGCAACAGCAGCTAGTGTTCAAGGAACACTTTGACCACATTAGAATCATAGAATCATAGAATCACAGAATGGTTTTGGTTGGAAAGGACCTTAAAGATCATCTCATTCCACCCCCCTGTCATGGACAGGGACACCTCTCACTAGCCCAGGTTGCTCAAAGCCTCATCCAGCCTGGCCTTGAACCCCTCCAGGGATGGGGCATCCACAGCTTCTCTGGACAACCTGGGCCACTGCCTCACCACCCGCACAGGAAAACATTTCTTCCTAATGTCTAGTCTAAATCTCCCCTCTTTCAGTCTGACAGTGTAAAAAGTTTGAATGACAGCATGACGATGTAAAAAGCTTGAAAGGATTGCATCACTGCGAGCATAGTCTTGATTCACGAGTTCAGACAGAATTTCCAGAATTTCTGGCAAAATTTTTCCATTATCAGTCATGCTGTCTAACCTCAGCTACATCCCTGCTGCATTGTAGCCATGCCTGCACCTGGCTTCTCAAGCTGGATGAGTTGTTCCTCAATCATGGTGTCCTCTTTTGCTCTGACTTTGCAAGGCTCCACTTCCAGTGTGCTGCCCAGGGATGGATTTGTCTTTCGCTGTAGATGCTGGAAACATCCACCAGTAAAACAACCAACTTCCACAATTATTGGGTACTTCATGAAATATGAGTATGCATTGCAGATTTTGTCTGCACTGTATCCTTAAAAAACCTGTAAATATAATATTCTTAGAGAAACTTTATTTTTTTCCCTCAATGAATTACATGTACATTTCGTGATGCACATATTAATTTCAAAAGATTGATGTGTTGGAATTCTGTAAGTCATATTTTGAATAATTGGAACATTCTTATTTGTATTGTTCAATATTTTAATACAGCATGAACTAGAACAACAAATGTCACCGTGTGTGACCTCTGGGATGGGTATGGTGACCTTACTAAAGAACAGCTGAGGGGTTGCTTGTTCCTTACCTTTTTGTTTGCATTATTTTCAGATGTAGGGTTAAAATATGGCCATTCAGAAGGGAAAAGCGTGGCTTTGAGAAGAACTCATCATACAGACAGGAGCACAGGTCAGGTAGAAACTGCTGCTAGGAGCCTTCAAAATTCATGTTGCTTTAAGTAGGTGATTCTTATTGTATGTGTTAACCTTAAGGGGCAAGTGTTGTGAAATACAACTGAAATCAGTAGCGTATAGTAGGAAAAATGTGTTTAGCAAACAGTATGTATCTAGAAATCAGAGTGTCCATACATGACCTTCAGGCATCCTCTCTCTGAGTGGGTGGAAGATAAAACATCCAAGTGCATGTGTAAATGTATCAGCATAGATTTAGTACAAGTCTGTAGAGCAAGGGGAAAAAACAACTTTCATGTACTACATGCTCATGTCTCCAAAAAGTACCAAGTGTCCGATCTATTAAAGGAAAAGAAGGAAATTGCCTTGTGTAATTGGTGATTTTAAATGTTACTATTTAAACCTGGAGAGTGCAGATTTAGACTCGATATCAGGAAGAAATGTTTTCCTGTGCGGGTGGTGGGGCAGTGGCCCAGGTTGCCCAGAGAAGCTGTGGATGCCCCATCCCTGGAGGGGCTCAAGGCCAGGCTGGATGAGGCTTTGAGCAACCTGAGCTAGTGGCAGGGGGGATGGAATTAGGTGATCTTTAAGGTCTCTTCCAACCCAAACCTTCCTATTCTATGATTCTTTGATTCTATGATTCTATGATTAAAGCGTGTTCAGGTGCCTTTTCAAATGCTGAGGAAGAATCTGCCAGGCATCATTAAAATGAACAAACCCTTGTACACTTGATGGTGTCGAGTTTTGTGTGTCACATCTGCTTACAGGCCTCTGGTAGTGATTTTTAGATTAATTTAGAGAGGTCCCTTTTGCAATAATTTGTTTTATTCAGTATTCACAGTGGAGGAGCAGCTGCTGGCTTTCACAGCACGAAGGACAAAATCACGTATTTAAATGGTGACGTTAGCAGATGTGAGGTTTCTAGCTTTGCTGAGATTTGCTGCCAGTCTTGGTCTTGTCTTTTAGAAGGTCTTATTACTGCTCCTTTTCCCCCTCCTGCCCCAATAGACATACTGTGGCATGGTACATAGAAGGTCATCAAATGGGCTGAGCAAATGGGCTTATACTGAATTTTCAGTGAACTGGATTCAGCTTTGAAGATGGTCTAAGTCTGCAGATCACTCTCTTCAGTGATCATTTGAATCTGCATCTTTCCTTGATATTTAAAACAAACCTTACGGCTAGTACAGCAATGCAGGTAGCAAGAAATCTATTGAGAAAAGCTGCTTCAATAAACTGGAAATTGAAGATAACTAGAGGCACATTTCTCCAAGGGTTCAGGGATATGTGAATTTCAGAGAGCAGAAATTTTTGGTCCCAAACACTGTAAGAGCAATAAAACGAGATGCCATTGGCCTGGTTGTCATAGAATGGTTTGGGTTGGAAGGGATCTTAAAGATCATCGAGTTCCACCCCCCTGCCATGGGCAGGGACACCTCCCACTAGCCCAGGTTGCTCAAAGCCTCATCCAGCCTGGCCTTGAACCCCTCCAGGGATGGGGCATCCACAGCTTCTCTGGTCAGAGGATAGTTTAACCAGAAGGCAATGTAACTGCAAATTTCATCAGTTTTGTTACACCAGAACAACAGATCTTGCAGATTCCTGGTGATCTAGAGGAATATACCTTATAGCTGCAGTTCCTGAGGCTTTGAGGGTTTCCAGTACCAGCTACTGTCCACACAAGCTTATTACACTTCGTCCCCACATGCCAAAATTCACTTTAGATACATTTTCCACTAAAAGCAGATTCACGTGACTTACACTGTCTTTCCATGAGAGACCAAGTTTGTTGCATAGGCTGACATACCTCCATCCATGCTTAAAAAATGCCACGCTGAGAGGATGACGAGGGCTCTTGTTTACAGCATTGCAACAGCTGTGCTGGGATAAGCATCAGAAGTGCGGGGACCTTGAAAATGGCTTTTTTGCATCCTGCAGAGTTAAACCTTCAGCGAGAACTGGTCAGAACCTGACTGCTATGTGCTGCAAGCAAACTCGATCCGTAAGGATGGTATTTGAGGCAGTGAAAATAGGCAGCCTGCGGGCAGGTGGTGGAGAACTAAGGCAGGTCAGGGCATTTAAAAACATCTTCAGTTCAGTCTGCAGTTTCCCCCATGTATCACACAGATCACAGCCATCGTAGCGAGGGCTTAGAGATCTTTTTTTGGTGTGCTTCTTGTAAGCTGGTTTTGCGGCGTAAACTTTTTCTGAACCTCGTAAGGAAGATGTGGTGGGCATGCAGCAACGGGGAGGAACAGGGCTCTGGATTGAGTCACTGTCATGTCATCAGGAAACTCTCCTCCGTAGCCTGGCACTTTAATGAAGCTCTTAGGTAGGACATGAAGGGCTTTTAATGTATTTTATAGCCGCACATGCTCATTTCCAATAAAAATAAACTTCGTAAGACTCTTTTCCCAAAGATCACAGCACACAGAGATGACTCGTGGCTCGGCTGTGTATTTACCTATTCCCCTGCCCTTCTAATTGCAGAACAAGCCTGTGCAGGCGCTGAGAGGAAAGAATGATCCTCGTATTCTTCATTACTCACTTGTAGCTTCACCTCCTGTGAGTTATGACTCATTTTCTCACTCCTGGGACATCTCTCATATAAACCGATCATACAATAATTCACCGGAGGGGTGAAAAATTAACTTGTCTTCTTAATACAGAAGTTAAGAAAATAGGCTAATATTTCATTTCCCTAGAAGAGACCGATGTAATAGGAGCAGGCAGGTCATACTCCGGAGTGCAGCCCAAGTGAAAACATACCTCAGCTAAACCGAGGGACTGGTGATAGAAAACCAGGCTGAACTTGCTGCATGCTCCTGAGGTTCCTCCACATTTATTTTTTACCTTATGTTATTTCTTCCTCCATTCTCCCCCCATACTTTTAGAAGTTACCCGGCTGTGGCAACACTGTAAACTGAAGCCTCTTTCCAAGTATGTGTGTATGGAAAATGTAGTCGTTTGGCACCGAAAAGGTCCCACGAGACATCATTTCTGCAGTGGAGACAGGTGCTCCATATTCCTTTTATTTTTTCTTTCTCTAATGTCTTGCATCATTCACCATGGGAGGGAGATATTCGATTGACCTGCTGTTGGTTTAGGATGACAAATTAATTTCATGTCAGCCTCCAAACAGCCCGTTAACAGTAATCACCTGGGAGTACCTCAACCAGCGTAGAAGAGCTATTTAACTCTTGACAGAAAAGTAAAAGTTTCCGAATCATGTTGCTGAGCCATCCAAACCCCCGTGTCTCCATGCTCCACGTTGCCAGGGAGTACGCCTGGCATTTGAACTCAGTACTACAAAAGCTGAGATTAGCTTCTGAGTTGATATTTTCCACAAAGGGGGAATTAAATAATGAGACTTTACTGTGAAGGCATCCAGCTTTGTCTCTTCCTATTTATTATACGCTCTCCCTGGCACGATTACATACAGAAGGAAAAGTCTTGCTGCTTCACACCGAGGATTGCTGTGACAGAGAAACACCGCTCACCAGCACAAACCCATTAAGTTTTCATTAGACACCCTTGCCCTCTTTTTCATCTTTCTTGTCTCTTGCTTTTCCCATTCTCTTTTGTATTCTCACTTATTCCTACCTGGTAATGCTTCATTGCTCTCAAGCCACTGCAAGTACTTTGCTTCACCTTTGTCTTGGCAATCAGGTTGTTGCCCATTTCAAACCACTTCCACAGGTAATGACCATTGGGGGTTATGGTCTGTCATGTCAAACCCTAGCTGCTGGGCTGGCTTGAAACGTAGCAGAGTACATCTGAAAGATGAAAGATGTTTGTGCCTTGGTTTACCTATGTAGAATATATGGGTGAAAGTACCATTTTTAAAACAAACAAAATCATTGCCCTGAGGTGTTTTGGTTTTGGTTTTTTTTTTTTTTCAAGATGTGTGCAGGAATTCTTATACAAAATAAATTATACCAAAAAATACAAGCTCTTCCTACTGTCATTTTAAATGTATCAGGAATAGGATTGTCCCCATAATGCAGTGTCCCAGCAGGACCCAGAAACCCTCACATGGATTTTTGGCCACATCGTGCCGTACAAACATAACAAGAGACATTTTGTGGCTGAGAAAGGTGCAGAGTCACACATTCAGCACACAGTGTTCTGGGGTTTATTGTACAGCCATCATGGCTGATGTAGGGTATGTCTGATGCACGCCCATCTCCTGGGTAGAGCATAACATCTGTTTGTCAACACACAGCAATAACGAACTGTCACAGAGACACAAAGGGAAAGAAAAGCCTCATCCGGCTCACACTGCAAGGGAAATGTCGGTCAGTGGAATTTTTACTGAAACTAGTACTTGTCTGGGACAATAGGACTAGTAAAATTCTTCTCGGACAAGTGCTACGGCATCATTAATGACTACAAGTTGTCATGATAGTCTCTCCTGCCTCTATTCTGAGAAGTTGCCTTTCACCACTGGAAGGGCCCAGTTCAGTACTGGGTTACATTGCTTGATTCATTCCTGATTTATTTACCAAATCACAGCTTTCTTCAACCCTCTGGATGTCTTCCATGCACATGCTGCCCAGACCTGAGCCTTCTTAGCTGTATGTTATCTAACAGGATCACAGCCCTGCTAGCAATGACCTATATTTGGCTTGTTCTCCCGCATTTAATTTTGAGCAGTAAAAGCTAATTTTCTTTTGTGCTGAAAGAACATATGGGTTCATTGTGAGGGAGAAGAATTGTTTGAGCACTCTATTGAAGTTGGATATTTTTAGGTGCGTGTAAGATCAAAGCTCTGATATCTCTTGGTGCAGTAATACATGTACCAATATGTAACAGCAAAAGAATTTTTTTCCAAGTCTCCATTCAGAGCATTTACATTACATTTTAAGGCTGCCTTTGACATTTTTGTGCCATATACTGCTCTTTAATGCAGCATTAGCTGATGTGAAGTGTGCCAAGCCCATTTAAGCACAGAATGCGTAGATATGGAATGAAACAAGTTTTATCAAGAGACAGCGAACTTCAAAGGTTCCAGAGGCTGAGCTTAGATAAACCTGATTAAAACATGATAACTGTTGAAATAGGGTTCAGAGTTTCTCAAGCAGTTTTTTGGTAAAACTTGTTTCTCAGAATTCTGAAATACTGGTTAAGGGTATTTTACACGTTAATTTGTTCTGTCTGCTTCAAGTCCTGGCTTCAAGTCAATAGAAATGCATCCAAGCTGTCAAGTTTACATCTAGGCTTTGCCAGAGTGTGAAGTTGTTTATATCTAGAGTTCTGGAGCCAGCTGACATCTACACACTTAGGAAAATTAATTCAAATTAATTGGAGGTGTGAACTTAGAGCATCGCAGTTCAAGTATCTTAAAACCCCATGTGGAAACTCTTATTCAGATGTAAAGTGTCCTCAGTTCTGAATATGATCTTCCTCCGAGATGAGCTATATCTAAATTCACAACTAAGTTCTAGTATCATCTTTTAAAGCAGAAACTGTTGACAGGGAAATTTCGCAGGTGCACCAAATAAGTGATAAACAAACTACTTCAGATTTAGGACTGGTTTGGTTGTCATAAAGTCGTAAAAAGCATCTCTGTCTTTATCCAATCAAGGAGTTCTCAGCTACTACAAGGGAGATAAAATAAAGGTCATGTTTTATGACTCATTAACGGTCATACTTTTAATCTGAAATGGTTTGCAATAGCTGAGCTGTTTTCTGTCTTATAAACCTGAAATCAATTGATTTTTCAGTAGCAAATTTGGAATTTTTCCATCTAAATTGCTTAAAGATCTGAAACTATAATAAGCAAATAATTATACCACCATTCTTTCAGTACAACTGTTATTCCTTTCACACAGTCCAGCAAGCTGACTAGTTTATCACCAATTCAGTTGTTTCCTCATGTCATAAACACCTGAGGGAGATATTTTTTTGTGTACTTTGTTCTGAACGCTCTCTGGATTGTACATTTGCTAATAACCATAAACTTTTAGCCAAGAGTCTCAGCCTTGTCCCTGGGTTGGGGTCCCAGAGATGCTTTTACAATGAAGATTTCCTGCTTAGTGCAGCACGTCTCAATGATTCTCTGCGAAAAAAAAGGAGGGAAAGAGAAGATTTTCACCCCTATTCTACTCTTTTTTTCTCTCTCTTTCCCCTATTCCATAGTTCCCTGTGTCACCCACATAAAGAAACAAACACATACACTGAATCACTTGAGGAAAAGAGAGGCCAGTAGCTCTTCTAGGAGCAGCAGATCTCTTGAGTGCACTCCTGGGACTTTCTGCCTGGGGAGAGACTGCAGCATAACAATACATTTTGTGTGATGTCCTGTATATCTTGAACTATTAAACATTATAAGTATTCATACTTTCTCTATGGCACTCCATATTTTGCAAAGTTCTATGCTATTCTTTCATCTCAATGGCCTCTCTTCCCCCTCCATCTTCCAGTGGATGACCAAACTATATCACCTCTCTTTACAAGTAACTACTGTAAGAAATGACTGCTGAGTTGCAAACATAGCACCATCTATAAAAACAGCTCTAGAGGAGATCCTGGAAACTACAGGCTGATAAGTCTGACCACTGTCCCTAGTAAGAGGATAATTCTTAATAAAGAATAAAATCAGTGAGCATACTGATGAGCATCACCTGTTGGGAAAGAATTAGCATGGCTTTTGTAGGTGGATATTCTTACTACATGCTGGAGTTTTACCATAATTTGTAAGCACCTCAGTAAAAAGGATAGGGTTGTCATAATGTATTCAGATTTTTTTTAAAAGTAATAATAATAATAAAAAAAACCTAAGTTGTTATGGGAATGAAGAAAGGAACTTCTGAAACCTAAGTAAAGGATAGGAAGCAAAGAGTTATTAGTTGCTTTTCAGGATGGAGAAGAGTCAGCACTGGGATGACCCCAGGACCATTTTAAGTATCAGTTTTATTTGAAGACATCATCAACATCCTTGAGAAAGCATAGAATGGTGAAATCTTTATGCTTGCAGATGATATTAAGTTCTATCAGGTAGTCAAATGCTGTGACTTTAGTGAAGAACTGCAGAAGAATCTAACAAATCTGAGCAAAGGGGCTGAAAGCTGGTAGATGAGCTTCTATGTAAAAAAATACAAGGTAATGAATGAATTAATGAGTGGACCACAAGGTCCATAAGGAATTGGCTGGATGACTGCACTCAATGTCCAAGTGGTGACCGTTGCCTAGTGGTGTTCTTCAGGGGTCAGTAGTGGGACCAGTGTTGTTTAACATCTTTGTGGGAGACATGGACAATGGGATCAAATGCACCCTCAGCAAGCTTGAGGACAACACCAAGCTGTGTGGCTCAGTCGACATGCTGGAGGGAAGGGACACCATCCAGAGGGACTTTGACAGGCTTGAGAGGTGGGCCCATGCCAACCTCATGAAGGCCAAATGCAAGGTCCTGTACATGGGTCGAGGCAATCCCAAGCAGAAATACAGGCTGGGTGGAGAACGGCTTGAGTGCAGCCCTGCGGAGAAGGAGTTGGAGGTGTTGATTGATGAGAAGCTCAACATGACCCAGGAATGTGTACTTGTAGCTCAGAAAGCCAGCCATGTTCTGGGCTGCATCAAAAGAAGCGTGACCAGTAGGTTGAGGGAGGGCATTCCCCCCATGTGCTCTGCTCTTGTGAGACCCCACCTGCAGTGCTGCATTCAGCTCTGGGGTCCTGAACACAGGAAGGACATGGACCTATTAGAGTGAGGTCAGAGGAGGCCATGAAGATGGTCCAAGGGTGGAGCACCTCCCATACAAGGACAGGCTGAGAGAGCTAGGGTTGTTCAGTCTGGAGAAAAGGAGGTTCCAGGGAGACCTTCAAGCACCTTCCAGTGCTGAAAGGGGGCTACAGGAGAGATGGGGAGGAACTCTTGATCAGTGGATAGAGGGATAGGGTGATGGGTAATGGTTTTAAGCTGAAAGAGGATACATTTAGATTAGATATGAGGAAGAAATGTTTTTCTGTGAGGGTGGTGAGGCAGTCGACCATGTTGCCCAGAGAAGCTGTGGATGCCCCATCCCTGGAGGGGTTCAAGGCCAGGCTGGATGAGGCTTTGAGCAACCTGGGCTAGTGGGAGGTGTCCCTGCCCATGGCAGGGGGGTTGGAATGAGATGATCTTTAAGGTCCCTTCCAACACAAACCGTTCTATGGTTCTATATGATTCTAAAAGCCCTTCTTGAAACCCCAGGCAGCAAATTACTGCAACTTTCTTCATGGGATGCTGTGGAGGCAGACAGCAGCAACAGGATCAAAAAGGGACTAGACAAATTGACATGAAGTCCATAAATAGATTTTAAGGGTAATGAGCGTAGATATACCTTCCAACTTCCCTAGTACAGTGATTGCAGGTGCTGGGTAAGCATAGGGGAAATGAACTGCCATGACTGGCCAAGTTTGTGTGCTCTCTTTATTCAGTATTACTTATTACTCATAAATTTTCCTCATCAAAGACTTCTAAAAAAATAACTCAAGTATTGAAAGAAGTAAGTATAATTATATGCCTATAGAGTATGTATTTGTACAAGAGAAGATTGCTGACTCCCCACCTGTTTCAGTACATAACCTGTCTGGATACTCATGAAGTCCACTATCTTTGCACCTCTCAGGTAGGTAACCAAGGTCTTGGAGATCACATAGCTACCTACAAGTGTGGACAACAACAAAGCCTCACTCCGTCACTACCTTCTTCTTCCTATCCTGGAAAGCTTCCAGCATCCTCTTTCCCATGTATAGCCTCCTTAACAGGAGATTGTTCTTCTTTCATTGTCCTCTACTTTTATTGACACAGATAGCAGGAGGTGAAATATATTATAAATCAGGTTTAAAAATCCCTTAGAACACAAGAAGATCTCTAACATATTTAGGAGACACAACTTCCCCTGAAAAAAACATTGTCTCCCATTTGCTCACATGTGTCTTGTTTCCATTATTAATTATAATTTATATCAAATTTACCAGCATGATTTTATTGTTCTGTGTTTTCCAATATTTCCTCTGATTTTTTTTCTTTTTTCTTCTTTTATTTTTCTTTTTTCACATTGATGTCCCTCTCTTGTAGTGGGCACTCTGTTTTAGGCAAAAGATTACTCAGTCTAATTAATAGTTTAGCAATTTTGTACCTGAGTTCTTCTAGAACTCTTGGGTGAATACCATCTGGTCCTGCTGATGCGATATTGCTGATTTCATTGATTCACTCCTAAACTTTTCTACTGATACTCTAATTTGAAATAGATTTTTGAATTTGCCTCTTTTTAAGGAATATTTCTGGTGTGAGAATCTCCCTAAACATATCAACATAGATTATGGAGTAGATTTTTTTTTTCTTTAGCCCTATCATCTTCTCTGTATGATCTTTTTACTTCTTGATCATCTCTTACTCCTACAAACTCTCTGGCAGATTTCCTTACTCTGGTGCTGGGGGAAAAAAAAGTTTTCATTTTTATATTTTTAGCAATATGTTCTTCAAAATGATTTTCTTTTCCCTTTTGTCCTGCTGTATTACGCTTTTATATTTAACTAGTTCTTTTCTGTTTCCCTTTTCTGGAAAGTTTCATTCTGCTTTCTGAGGGATATCTTTTCAGTTCAAACAGGTTTTTTCACCTTGCTTGTTTAACCATAGCAGCTTTGGGGTTTTGGTCTTTTTTTTCTTTTTCTTTTTAATCTTTCTGGTCTTTGTGATGGGTTAGCCCTTTCACAACAGTCTCTACAATTCACCCCCAACCACGATGTGAAGGGACAAAAAATCCCACATCCAAAATAGTGTCTGCAGTCTGACACAGATACATATAAAAAGCCCCCAATTTCAAACAGAACTCATAGGCTGTACAGAAATTCCCTGCTGAGCTTTTAAAATGATTCTCACACTTGCCTTTCTATGGAAATCATCTTCTTCCAAGGACCAAAATTAAACAGTAATAGGTTCTCTTTTTAGTTGTTTGGATATTTGATGGAGGTGCTGTTTCTATAAATACACGCGGCAATTGCTTAAAATTGATTCCATTGCTTATTTAACAACTTTAATTTTCACTGAGTTCAGGGCTTAAAATGCTAGCACATGTCGTGTTCGCCTGGGTCAATTTTAAGAATAACTTGATCTGCTGTATTTGCTTCCTTTTGAGTTTGGCTTTCCTAGCAGAGGTTGAAACCTGCCCTTGAAAGCGTGTATGGCTCCCATTAATACCAATGGGAGCCATGTGTGCACACCGGAGGACTAAACACTGCATTTACCCCCCTAAGCACTTCCCCAATAATGACCAAGTGTCCTATTACAAAGTCATTCTTTAATTACCATTTTTAGCACTAACTTTTTTCTTTTAATATATTCTAACGGATGATACAATTAATTCTCCGAAATAAGTGTCATTGCATAGTAATTGGAAATGCCATTAGTACTTTCATGCACTTTCCTCCGTCAAACTGCTTTACAAATATTTACTTATATTTTTTGGACTACAGTGGTGTAGCTATATAAGCATTTCCCAATTTTGTATTTTAATACTTGCCTACAGCTAGTGTTCCAGAAGTATGGCAGAATACATAATTTTACATTGCCTGTAACTTTTTTCCTGATTGAACTTGGTTTCGCGTCTTTGTGTTTTACAGAGCTACGCCACAGCCACATCTGTGTTTTCGTTCTGAATTGGATTCCTTCACAATCACAGACACTGCTTGCAATTAAATGCATAGAACCTGCTGCTTTAATTGAGTTCAGTCCAATTTGTCACTTCAAACTTTGGAAAATTATGTGTAAGGAAAGATTTACTTGCCAGTTTGATTCAGCTAAAGTTGATGGAAAACCTTTTGATCACTCAGCCATTAAACACATTTCAGAGTTGTGCCAAACTAATTGCTTGAGCTTGTTGGAGTTTATTTGTATTTAAAACAATCTAAGTTGATATTTTCCAGGGCTGTGCAAACCATTACCTTTGCTTGCCCTTGTGTTTCCTTACTTAAGAATTTTTGGGGGTTCTGATTCTGCTCTTACACACCCGCTGATGTAGATCAAGCAAAACTTTGTTTTCTTTGGGAAAACAAGGGGGGAAATGGCGCAGTAGCGGATGCCAACCCAAATTTGTATGTCCATCTGTTAACTGGTGCAATCAGAAAGTGACAGAGCCAGGGCAATGTTTATTCATTGCAGAGCACCTGCTTCTGGTTGTGACAGTAAATCTAATGGTGCCTCAGCAGCTGAAGTGTGGACATGCCCTTTGGGATATCGCTGGACCAGGGTGGAAGCATCTATTGGGAGCACAGCTGTAGATTGCTAATAACAAGGCCTCCAGCTTTAGGAGGTCATGGTCAGCATTGTTGCTGCCTTGCTTTTAAGAAATACAATGTTTGTTTTTAAGCCTTTGATTTCCAGAAAAAAAAAAAAAAGAAAAAGGAATTCCAATGTGGTTTTTCTTTAGTCTTGTTACTTTAGGTAAAGGAAATAAGGGAAAAACCTATGTTAAATTCAAAGTTTTGGTGCAGGGCACAAAATCTTCACCTTTAAGACATCATTACGGATCATGCAATGCCAACTTAGGGATATTTTGTTAAACAGTATCAAAAAGATTCATGTAGTCAGGCCAGTTCCTTGAAGAAAGGTAGTCACAAAATAAAGCTTTAATATTTAAATAGTGTAGATCTTACAAGCAGGTTGGAGCTTCTGGGCATTATAGAAATACATATGATAATCTTCCAGGTTGAGATACAGAAGCATGAAATATGTATGCAAGAGTAGGAGGTGGAAGGGACAGTCCCTACTGTTCTGTGTATTTCCATTAGATACATTTCTGAAAATAAAGACTAGAAGTTGCCATCACTTATGTACATTTCACGGATGGGGATCTAGTCTGTTTGTTATCTAGCAGTGGACTGAGTGTCTTAAAGGAATCAGAACAATTAAACTCTCTCTGGATTCCCTTAGAATTATTGACTTGAACATGAAGAGACTGAGAAAATCATCCATCTAGTGACACAGGAAATACAGGTCCAGTTCTCTTCTTAATCAGGCTTGTGTGGTTTTTAGCTGGTCACTGGATTTCTCTGTCATATAGCCCTCTTATTTGTAGAAGGGAAATCACACCGCTTCTTACCTTGGTGGTTTGTTCATAAGGTATCACCGGGTATCATGGAAAATTTCCCAGGTATCTCGATAATGCATAAGGTCATTCAGATTGGCCATATAAGCACTTTTCACCTCCAAATTCACTTCTGTAAATCTGACAGCAGCAACACAGATTCGGGTTCTGAAGTTCAAGAGGAGATGTTGTCTCAACCTGCTTCATTTGCACAGGTACTTGCTCTCTAGTAAAAGACAGGCCATCTCGTTGTCTTGCTGGCCCATAGCTGACATGAAAGCGCATTAATAGACACATCAGATCTCAGTAATTCAGCAACAGAACTGGCAGTTCTCCCCCTGACCCTTAAAAATTCAGCATAAAGATATCATGTAAAGAGAAAGATAATTCTTGACAGTGACATTTCTGTGGTTCTCTCCTCCCTTGATGAAGATGTTTCATTAGAATTGCAAGTAGTCACCCTTTGGCATGAATATTCTCCAGAACAATGCTTTCTGCTCAGAGATCAGTCTAGTGGAACAGGCTCATAGGAGTGGCACGAAAACACCAGTTTCAGTCAGAGTTCCTTGGATTTCTTAGAAAATTTATGATAATTTTTAGATCAGACCTGCATACCCAAAGGTCTGTGCAGACATCTCCTTTCATTTATTTTTAAGGATGTGAAAGCACAAATAATGCAAGAATGAATTTTGTATATTGTTTCAGGCTGGCATTTACACTGTGTTCTTGTTAAGGTTCTCTTTATATTATGTTAGATTACAGTATTTATATTTATAGTCTTGATTTCCTGGGCATGATCTCTTAGGATACACTTGACCTAGACCGTATCACTTAGAAGAGAAGTTTTGAACGTTTAACTACTACCACATAGGTTGTCTAAATTACCATAAGCAGAATAAAAAGCCCAAATGCAAACTCTAAAGGCAATTGTGTTTTGAACCTAGGGAAGCATCTGGTAAAATGTTCTTAACAATATTTGCATTTTGACTAAATAAGCAAGTGTTTACTAGGCACAAGAGAAGGAAAATAAAATTCTGGTTGCATCCCAGATTAGCAGTCAGCTCAAACTGGCAAAGATAAAATAAAAATATCTTGGTCTGGAAGATTTGTAAAAAAAACAACCTCTCACAGCATTTTTGCATTCCTCTGAATAGCTCAGAATCTCAAAACCGTCCTTGCTGTCAGGGTTTCTTGATGTCCTGCTTGCTTTTTTTTTTCTGTTCTTTATCTTCTGTTATCCTTTATAGAAAATGCACACCAATAAACTAGAAAATTTCTTTTGCTACAGTACAAGTGCATTTACATGCACTTATGTGCCTGGACTAGAGCTGTTCTCCTTTAGACTTTCCTTGGTACAGCTCTGTTCTTACCACTGTGGTAAGCCTGTTTCAGTGGGAAAGTTGGTATCTCATCTACTCAGGGCAGGTGTAGACAGTCCAGTGGTTAAAATGTTGATCTGTCTGCACAATAATCCTACTCTCACACCTGTAATTGTGTCTTGCACTTAGGAAGGCTACAACAGGAATTTTGAATAAAACAGTAGTTTGGAAAATATCAGCTGAGCTCCATGGAGTCCAGGTGCTTGGTCAGATGAGTGTTTACTGTGTGCTTCATTGGCACATCAGCCAAAGCACATAGAATCATAGAATCCTAGAATAGTTTGAGTTGGAAGGAAGAATGGACGTCACCTAGTCCAACCCCCCTGCGGTAAGCAGGGACATCTTCCACTAGACCAGGTTTCCCAGAGCCCTGTCCAACCTGACCTTGAATGTTTCCAGGGATGGGACATCTGCCACCTCCCTGGGTAATCTGTTCCAGTGTTTCACCACCCTAAGTGTAAAATATCCTGGTGGGTCCCCTGTCTATGAGCAGAAAGACCTCTTCATGCAAGGTCTTGCTAGAGGAGCCAGTACTGACTTTGGGATGTGTTTTTTTCATCTTCTCCAGTGGTAAACGTAGCTCAAAATTAAATAAGATGGTTCTGTAGCTGTGTAGCCCCTACATTATGACACAGGAGTCTGTCCCTCCCTGCCCACAGTCGGTGGGGATGTTCCCCAACTTCTTCATTCCTTCCTTTTAAAGCTATATTTTATTTTTTTGTGAGTTCTTACAGGTTTATTTGTGTGTGTGTGTGTGTACTAGAAGGTATTTCATTGTGTATCAAAGTAGAAGGAAGAGTTCTTCATAGACATTTTTCTGTCCATAGAAAAAGAAAACACGGGGTGAGAGAACCAGACAAAAGGATTTGATATAAATTAGCTCACTTCTCTGTAAAATTTAGCAGGTGTATGTGCATGTGCATGTGCATAATTTTACACAGGAATGGTTGTGGCTGTTTCAGTGTGAGTCTCCTAGAATATGTTCTTCTCTGCTTTCATGTTTAAGAAGAAGCAAAAATTTAAAATTGTCATTGTCTCCAGGCACTTGGCTCCTTTGGCATACTGCTGGAATGACAAACAGGGAACGTGTTGTTCTATAATTATCCATTTCCAAATTCACCAGAGGGACTGGAATCCCATTGTCTATCCAGAAAGTTTTCTCTCTTTCCTGTTATCCTGGAATGGTCTGTAGTGATAACTGAGCCTACGCTGATGCAATTTCCTTGCTCCTGGCAACCTTAGAGAATGGAAGTAGCTTTCACAGGAGCTTTCCAAACAGTGGGAGAAGCTTCATGACCACATCTGTTAGCATTCATATTTGCAAATGTTTTTGTGGAGCCTGTACTTCATACAGGCTTCAGTGCATCCCATATACTACTGGGTGGAGAGCAAGGACTCTACTACAAGCTCTGAATACACAAATGAAACTTTCCTTCTTCCAGCTCCAAAAAAAGCTTTCTTCTTTCTGTTGGAAAATGCAACTTTAGTGGCTTCCAGGAAAGTTTTTCTTGGAGACAACTGCAACACTATAAAAAGATGTCAAGATAACAGCCTTCCAAAATCAAACCTGTCACTAATCCTAAGGACAGGTGTATGGACAAGGAAAATCTTGACTTCCTCGCACTGCTCCCTTAGCATCACTAATCCACAATAGAACAGGCAGTCCATGCTCTTCATAACCCATACAGTCCTGTCTGCTGAAAATTCACCATATACTGAAATTATAGTATGGATGAAAGTGCTAACAGCATAGGAGATGTAGAGAAAGAAAAGTGAAGTTGGCAGTAACATCATTTTCTCTTGGGATTATGTTGGCTAGTGGCATTCACATTTTCAAGATTCTGTTAATTAATACATATGCATATATTAATTTATAGGTGTATTCACAGAAATCAGATGCATATATATAAGATGGAGGCTAATTTCACAGCACAGTTAAAGCTGCAGAGTTATTTCATTTTCCATCAAGAATGGCAAGAATAAGGTTAAAGACACTAAGTTACATCTGTGACTTTCTTGTAGCCACCATGAAATGCATTCTAACATAGACTGTTAATTCACATTTTCAGATTTCTGTATGGAAGTGTTTCCGAAACAGCATCATTTAGATTTTCCATTTAGCTTCCTCAGGGGGGAGGTTGATAGCATATATCTGCTTCCCAAATTATTCTTTCTCATAAGAAGGCTATGGGCAGCCAGAGTATATAATGGGAGTTGTGTAATGGGAGCTATGAGGGCTATAAAGCACCTCTAAACAAATTAGAAATTAAAAAAAAAAAAAAAAACAGAAAAAAAACCCAAACAAAAACCATTAGCCTCATTAATTTCATAGCATTCCTGAAATAACTGACAGTAGCAAAGGGACCAGCACTGATGAAGTATTGGCCTGATAAGGAGCTTAAAAGGCACGTTGCAAAGACCTGGAAATGGAATTTATCACTTTCTTCTTTGCAGTAGGAAGTGTGAAGCAGCTCTCTTTGCATCTGTGGCTAATTACTATAGCCCTAATTTGAGGTTATGAGGAATAAGGAAATATATGCCCAAGAGGAGAGTCTGGACTGCAGAAAAGAGAGGATAGATACAGAAATACATCTCTTGAATGCCAAATCCAGGGGAAGGCGTGGATGGAAATACAGGTCCTAATGAAGTGCATTGGATTTTAATGGCAAGGTTTTCACAGTGGGGGGGCTGCAGGGGTGGGTGGGAAGATACCAGGAGCTGCCATCATGTTGGACAGAGACAGTTTCAAATGTCTTCAAGATGGACTCACCGCTCTCCAAAGCTGAGCAAATGGACAATGCTGGTGGTGCCTCTGTGATGACATAAGGAAGAAAGGCTAAAAAATGCTGGTTAGTATCAGTGAGAGAGAACAGTGAGAAAAATGTGAGAGAAACAACTCCACAGACACCAAGGTCAGTGAAGAACGAGTGGGAGGAGGTGCCCCAGGCACTGAAGCAGATATTCCTTTGTATCCCATGGAGAACACCATGGTGATGCAGGTTATCCTCCTGCAGCCCATGGTGGACCACGCTGGAGCAGATATCTACACTGCAGCCTATGGAGAGCCCACACCAGAACAGGATCCTGATAGGAACCCAGCAGGAGGAGGTTTTCTGGCAGGACCTGTGGCCCATGGGAGAACCACACTGGAGCTGTCTATTCCTGAAAGACTGCACCCCAAGGAAAAACCCACGCTGGAGCACTTCCTGAGGAACTGTGGCCCATGGGAAGTACCCACACTAGAAAAGTTCATGGAGGACTGTATCCCGCGGGATACCCATGCTGGAGCAGGGGAAGAGCATGAAGAAGGAGTGGCAGAGATTAAATATTACTAACTGTCTGCAAAACCTGACTAAATGAAAGGTCGCGGTGTGAAAACAAAGGAGAGCTGTCTCCTGTCCCCCTGCGCTGCTCAGGTGGAGGAGGTGGAAAAGTCCTGAGGGAAGTTAAGCCTGGGAAGAGGAAGGAGTTGGTGGAAGGTGTTTTTAGATTTGTTTTTATTTTACACTATCATATTCTCTCATTAATTAGAAATGAATTAAATAAATTTCCCCAAGTTGAGCCTGTTTTGCCTGTGAAGGTAAATGGCGATGAATCTGCCTGTCTTTATCTCAACCCGTGAGCTTTGCATTGCATTTTCTCCCCGTCTTGCTGAGGAGGAGGAGTGAGAGGGCAGCTTGGTGGGCACCTGACAGCAAACCAAGGTCAATCCACCACATGAACTCAGTAAAAATCTTGCCATTTGTTTCACAGAGGCCTAGTCTTGGTGGCCAGAGAAGAAACAATCTGAAGAATAAATTGTGTGTGTATGTTAGCCCATGGGAAAAGCCAGGCAGGTAGGAAGCCCCAACCGTCCTGCACCTCTGAAGACAGCCTTCATGAAGACCGGCCTGTAGACTCATTCAGTCCCTGCTTCCCACATATGCAAAGTGATCACAGAGGATGTCTGCACTGCTACATATCACAACGACATCCTAAGAGCAGACTTGCAACCCAACTCCTGTCCTGGAAGGGTTATTTCTTCTTGCCTTACCTGGACATTTGCAGTTAACCAAACGGGAAGAAGCTGAGTGTGTTTGAAGACTTTTTTTGCAGTTCCTGCCCTGAAGCAGGTGTCATCAGTAGAGGAAAGGTTGAGTGCTCCAGAAGAGTTGCACAATCTGTTGAAATTTGAATTTCATTGAAAAACCATTTGGCCCATAACCAGTGGTAGATGCTGGGTGCTGAGGGAAAAACAAAAGGACGAAGCAAGCACGGAGCCGTCTTTCCTCCAGCTACAATGATCTGCAGCACAGGAAATACCTGGGCCAGAGGCAGTTTCTGTATGTCTAGCAATCTTCAAGGTTTCCTTTATAGTCAACAGAAATAATTAGACTTTCTAAAGCCTAATTATCTCACCATAAGGTAGCTATTTGAGATCGGTCAAATGAATCATTCCCTAGGAGGACTTACTGCTTTCCTGCGACTGTATGAAGAAGGTAGAAACTACCTTGCGAGCAGATATCTACCCTGCAAATGAAGTAAATGGAGGCGAGAGGACTCCTATAGCGGTGGGTGGGCAGTCAGCAGGGTGGAGGTAAACCTTCTTGGGACCTGAAATGTTTAAATCAGAGCAGAACTCACAGTACAGCAATTGCAGCTGGCCTCCCTACACAGGTGTAAAAAGTCAAGGAATATTTTATAGTTATCCTTGCCCTGAGCACTTTGGAGGAAAATGGGTAAAAATAGGTACCTATTGTCCAAGGGAAATATATAAAATATCTCTTTCTGTGAAGAAGGTGGAGAATAAGTAGCGGATTGGCAGAGTACCCAGTGAAGAATACACAACTGTGCTATTCCTTGAACTTTCAGGGGGGCATGATAGGACTGTGTGTTTCATAATTCATCTGAGAGTTTGTCTGCAGTCAAGGCAGAGGAGAGATCAGACATCTTCAAACTCTTCTGTTCCATTAGTAGTTCCTCTGATCAGCACTAGCTTCCCCGCACTCCCTCCCTCCCTCCCTCTGTATACTCCATGTGATTTAAAGAGTAAAATTCCTTCTTCCTTAGCTCAGAGCTGCAGGGGGGCTCATTTTCACAGCCAAAGGATGCACAGTATGGGGGTATGCTTTGCCGATCTTTTCCTTTTGAATGGGTTTTGAAAACCGAAGATGTGATTCGAGCAGATTTTTGCTATAGAACCTTTCAGGGGCTGCTGTCTATTGAGTTGTGTATTTGGATGATTTGAAAACAAATATTTGGAGCCAGGTGGCTTGTTGCAGAAAAAATGTTGATATAAAGGAGGAAAAAGAGCAATTATTTGAAAGTTTGCTTTCTCTCCTGTGGCTAATTCACCCAATTATAAGCTGATGACTGTTTGCTTAGTTCAGGAAATGGGTCAATGAAAGGTTTCCTACCGGCACAAAGAAAAACTTGCACTTACTTTAGATAAAGAAAAAAAAGAAAAAAAATAGTTACAGACTGTTCCGCCAGCAAAGTCTTAACAGTGAGAAGGTCCTCCAGAGATCTCACTTGTAAAATAAGCTCTTGAAGTTCAAAACTATCCTTTTATTGTGTGTTTGGAAAATGCCGAGGATTCTGGAGCCCCAACTCACAGATGAACTTCTAGGTAGTTGCAATACAGGAAAAATATGACAACAAATCAAGTGTCTTCATTCTTGTTGGACAGCATAAGCGGGGTTCGATTAAATGAAGTGAGACTTTTGTTTGCCTTCGTCTTTGATTGGCAAAGCAGGACTAACTCGATTAGTCCAGAGGCAAATGCCACACTGGGGGGTGTGAATAGGATGAGTGCCTTGAGTTGAATGCTTGTTCATATTTTCTTGGCTTTGTTCAAACATAAAAATCCAAAGCAATAAGAAAGAGAGAAAAAATGAAAAGAATATTTCTCTGGCACAATTTAAAAAGCTTGGCTTGTTTTCAAGCTAATGCAAGAAAACAATAATTTAAGCCAATACAGAGCTTGAGCAGAGAAGGGGCCAAATGTGAAAGGGCTGAGAAACAATGTGCTCCCTCACCATGATTTCAGGTGCCACCTTTGCTCTCCCCTGTAGCCCCTCTAACTCTGGAGACTCACAGGTCACTCTTAAGTTTGTCTGAAGTCTGTTCACCTCTGTAAAAGTCATGTGTACAAAATTAAACTCTTGTATTTCATTAAAGCACACCAAGGTGAAGGTAACTGTAATTGTACATAATTAACTTTTTTTTCCTGCTCCTTAATAGTTGAGATTATGGATATTGTTTCCACAGTTCGCAGTAATGAGGCCTGAACTCTTACTTTCTTGTAAAAAAAAAAAAAAAAAAAAGGTATAATAAGGCAGCGCTAAATGGTTTGTAAAAAAACCACCCTCTCCTAGATGTCTGTTTCTCTTCAGAAAATTCCACTTTGCAGTGGAGGTGGGAGGATTTCTTCTCCGCAGTTATGCTCTGCAGACTAGACCCAAGTTGATCATGATGAAGCATCATAGAAATTGGTAATTAAAGCAGGTGAATTTACTTAAAATTGCTTTAAAACTACTGCATACACCTGAATGTGCCAAGAAGTCATAGGAAATCCTGGAGCTACTATAAAAAAATAAGCAAGAAAAGGAAGCACAGAGGATGTTAGCCAGTTGTTACATTATTTTAGGGTCTATCTAGACTAGTCCTGTTGGGACAGCCCAAAGCATACATATTTTTGTTACCTGCAAGTGTAGGCACACCCTACACCAGTGTGTCTGTCTCTCTTAATTCATCCCTCACTGTTATCACAAGTAACTGCTCCAGAGCAACTGAAGCTGTGGGACATATTCATCTGAGCTCAGTAGCTGGCTAATTTAGCTAGCTTGGCTTCTTTCTGATCCTTCTCAAGGTCTTTTAAGTGTAAACAAGATCGTTAAACATTTAATATGACATTTATTACCTTTAAATATTCATAAGAAATTTAATATTAAGGACACACCTACTGCAGAATTCAAGCCCAACTGAACCTCTCCTTGTGTGCATGAGGCATGAGTAACAGGAAGAGATGGGGCATGGCTTGGAAAAATCCTTTTTGTGACTAAAAGAAATGGACTTCTCCTATTTTGGAAGACCTGAAGGGGCAGCTGGAGTTTTGTCCTTCCCTAACGAGGTTGTATTGTGGTTCATTTAAATACTGCTAAAACCATAACACACTTTGTTATGCTGTTGGTGGATTTCCAATGCACAGGGGTCCATTGGCCAGCACAGCACCTAAACCATGACATAGTCTGTAATCTGTGCAGAGGAACCTAAGTATAAACTGGAGCAGCCCTAAGGCCACTCTAATTTATGCTGGCAACCAAAAGAATTGCTGGAGTACAAATGGGGCATAAAGCCTAATTTGCCTTGAACCCATCCTCAAGCAAACTATGCCAAATGCTCTGGTGAAAACAGGACACAGTCAAGGTCTCACTCTCTGGATTTATTGTGATACTATTTCTCTGCTATGTTTTCTTATGATCACTCTTTTAGTGTTCTCATATTATCTATCTGCTTAACAAGTATTTTGCCTTCATAGTAAAACCGGCACTCATGTGCCCAATAGGTTTTTCATTAAAAATTTTTAAAAAAGCTAATAAGAAAGGTTTTATTTCCTTTGGATAGTTGGAAAAAAATACATGAAATAGTATCACTTTGTTATTTTTTTTGTCTGATGAACAGGAGACTGTTTAAGTGAGTGGGATGATATTCTGTAGATTACAAAAAGTAGGTTCTTAACAGTGGAGAAGATGTTGGATTGTATTAGTGTGGACATTTAAACTGGAAATGATTAATCCAGAAAGCTGATTCCAGCAACAACAGAACTCCAAAAATATTCCATTTTGAGAGTTGTTTGCTGTAATCAGATTACAGGATTCTCCGTAAGATTTCAAAACCTTTTCAAAGAAGCACTTCTGCAAATGAAGCTCTATAGAATCCTGGTATGGAGGATTATACAGGCAGCTATTTTGTTTTAGTACATAATTATATGTAATTTGTCTAAATATTTAGTTAATTGTTTAAGTTCTTAACATATTGCAGCGTGTGCATTCCTTTTCAGTGCTTTCCCATTCACTTTTTAAATAAGACAGAAAATGTCATGTCTGGGTTCCTCGGTTAAATATATTCCTTTTGTACATGATAACTTGATTCCCTTGTCTTAAAACACCTCAAATTACAAAGCATGTGCATTCTTCAGGAAATACATACACCCCCCACACACAGAGTATATCAGAGGAAGTTGCTTTAAAATAATCCTATAATTTTTCCTGAGCAATGACAGATTTTTTTTTTTTTTTTTAAAAAAGAAAAGCTGTTCCCAGGAGACATTTTGATAAGAGCTTTAAGTTGATTACTTTTTATATCCTGTGTCCTGTTTGGCTGATAAGCTCCCAATCTCCATCCTTTCACATTGTTTTTATCTCCCTGTGCTGAACCCATCTACTCAATGTCATCTTTCAGTTGCCCACGTTTGGTGGTGATGGAGGGGGAGGACAGAGAGGAAGCATGAGAGTGGCACAGTCCAGCACCAAGTCAGAGATTAGGGGTCAGTCTGCCCACACAGATAACCGCTACACTCTCAGGAATTATATTTGTTAATCTTTGGAATGTTGTTCATCTTTCATTAATCATATAAGCTATCACAGGGTCTTTGATCCCAATGCAGCATAGCCAGAAACCTCCTGCTTCTTTTGGCTCTGATCTATGAAATCTGAGGTTTGGGGAGGAATTTCCTACCCCCTTCTTTTAAACCTGTGTCCTAACCCTCTTCTGCTCGGTTTTACAGAGAAACAGGATGTTTTCAGGGCTAAATCATTGTGCTGGAGTTTCAGCAGTCTGGATTTGGCCCTTGGCAAACGCTATCTGCCACTATCAGCAGAAAAGGGATTCTATTGATTGGCAAGGGTCACCTCCACCAATTTTTTTTTTAAAAAAGCACAGTCTTCCCAAAAAGGGACAGAAGTCTCATCCTGGACTACACCAATCCCAAAATCATAGAATGGGTTGGAGGGACCTTAAAGATCATCGAGTTCCAACCCCCCTGCCATGGTCAGGGACACCTCCCACTAGCCCAGGTTGCCCAAAGCCTCATCCAGCCTGGCCTTGAACCCCTCCAGGGATGGGGCATCCACAGCTTCTCTGGGCAACCTGTGTCAGTGTCTCGCCACCCTCACAGGAACACATTTTTTCCTAATATCTAGTCTAGATCTACTTCCTTCCAGCTTAAAACCATTACCCCTTGTGCTATCACCATACTCCCTGAAATGAGCAGTTCACAATACATATGGCAGGATGACAAGGTCAAGTGTGATAGGGAGGGGAGAAAAAGTAACACAGAAACTTGAGGGGGAGGAAAAGTAGCACAGAAAATCTGTGACAGCACCAAACGAATTGAGCTGGTGCCTTTCAGCATAGATGCTGAGATGGGAAATGGTCTGAGACTGACTCAGCTCATCAGCTTCTGACCCCCATAGGACCCTCCACTCCTGTTTGTGCACCACCTGCTATCTTCCTGAACCTTCAGCCTTGTCCCCTGTTCCGTCAGAGGCAACCTCCCCAGGGTGGGAATGGGTATGATACACGTCTATAACTTTAGCACAGATTTATTGGGTAAGTTGTCACTGGCTCGCTCTGAAGATGTACTGTGTGACATTGCATGCATTTGGCTAACTGAGAAGCAGAGAAACCCTGTAACTTGCTCAGACTCACACAGTTAACAAAGAATTAAATCCTCTATGCTGTGTTCCAAGCTGTCCCCTTAACTGTAAGCTGTACCAAAGATCTTCTCTCCGCTCTGTGCTGTATAGATAGAAGCGCTGTTCCTCTAGGAAGAATGAATCCTAATATTTAATTTCATACTTTGAACTGTTTACTTTAAAGATTCACTTCTTTTATCATATTCAGCAGCTATAATAAATACAGGCTCTTACTAGAGCACTGATTCACAGAAAAATATATGTGTGTGTGCAGTCTCTTACATTTTCAAGTAATATAATTGATATTAATTGTTGTACTGTAAAGTAAGATTCATTCTTCACTGTGAATGGGAGAGAATATGAGTTTCATTAAATCTTCTCTATTTCAGTGCAATACAACAAAAAGCCAAGTTAGACTGCAACTTTGAGAATTTCTGCAGATGGTACAAATGGAATATAGAAGAACTTAGTAAAAAAAGTCATGCTTCAAAAGTGTCAAAACATAATTCAACATGTTTAGAGTATCCTTGCAGAATGACAGAGAGAGAGAGACAATATAATCAATTGATTCATGATAAAGACAGAGCTGAGACCATCAGGTTTACACTTGGCATTGCTGCTGTTTTCTCTGAGTGACTTCTAGCCAAGCCATGTAGTTTCACCATGACTCAGTTTCCCAGTTGTAAAACAAGGAGTAGCTGTGTGCCTACAGCACCCAGCTGTTGTCAAGATCATTTCTGCAAAATGCTCAGAGAAACGCAGATGCATGAGAGTCCTGTAAGGTTGGCAGCGAGTTTTTTGCAGTTTGCTTGAATTGAGGAGAGACAAGATGATATGAAGAACAGAGGTGTTAAACATCCTTCCTGAGGGCTGTTGCCATTCTGCTTCGTATGTTTATGGCACATTCAGATTTGGCAGATGCTTTTTTTTTTTTTTTTAAATATCTGAAGTATATTCTTTAGTTGGGAAGAAGAACTTCCCAAACTTACAGAGCCACTGACTCAGTGTTCATTTTACTGAATCAACAGCCTAAACCCATGTCTTGGGATATGCATGATATGCATATTTCTCACCTCTGTTTTCTTTGGGATGTTGTGCTAGAGTCTAAGACTTTCTCATGTAATCGTTCACTATGAAATTATAGATCTTTTATGAGATAGGTAAATCCCAAGATGGGAAACTAGGAGTTGCTACAATAAAGAAATGTGAAAGGACAAAAAAAGGGAAAGAGATTAATAAAGAGAAGAAGAAAGGCAAAAATAAAGAAGGATGAAGAACACAAAAGCTGTGATTGTGAAGGTGAAAATGCTTTTGAAAATTGGGGTAATTGATGAGATACATTTGTTATTTATTTGGATAATGCTTTATTCTTGGTCTTTGCACAAGGCTTTCATTGGCAAAAGGGGACGATTGACCCTCAGTGTCAGCACGGTTAGTGTTAATGCTGTGTTGCCCTGGTTTACAGAACCTCAGTAGAGACATATTATTCAGCTTTCCCTAACAATCAGTTTAAAATTGCTGACAAAGAATAATAAGTTCCATGAGCCAATTCAATGTATTGAATTCCACCACTGTTTCCACTTTGGAAGGATGGGATCAAGAATTCCTGATTAAAATAACATTTTGAACATGATGATTGGGAAAAAAATCTCAGCTGTGAACGTTTTTGAATTATAAAAATACCATCATACTTTGAGATCCAAAGTAGACATAAACGAGGGCAATACATCTTAATATATTAATGTATTCCTTATACTGACAATATTTTGTTAATCTTTTCTCCATATTTATATATGCAAGACAACAAATGAAATCATTTATATTTTGTAGCATAGTAGGCAGATTTTATTACAATTTTTGTATCAAAACCAAACAATTTCATTTTTCAAAACAATGATTCTGAAAAAGCAATTAGTTTTTCNTTTTGAATTATAAAAATACCATCAGCCTGGGTTGAGATCCAAAGTAGACACAAACGATGGCAATACATCTTAATATATTAATGTATTCCTTATACTGACCATATTTTGTTAATCTTTTCTCCATATTTATATATGCAAGACAACAAATGAAATCATTTATATTTTGTAGCATAGTAGGCAGATTTTATTACAATTTTTGTATCAAAACCAATTTCATTTTTCAAAACAATGATTCTGAAAAAGCAATTAGTTTTTCTTTTTTTTTTCTGAATTTTCCATTTGCCCTTTTTGCATACCACCTAGGTGGTTATCATGTCATTTTCAGCTTCATGAAGAGGTAGAGCTCAGTGTCTATCCATGGAAATGACAGACAGCAACGCCTAAATTTCTTCCTCCAGCAGCCTCCTTGTTAGACACTGGGAAATTAACTTAATCTCTCTTTCAGTATGTTATAATATGTTGGATGATCAGAAGTGAAGCCTCAAGGATTACATCCTGAAAAGAGTCAGCCACCTAATATCTACTTTACACTGAATTTTAGTGCTGACACCCCTTTGAGCCATCCAGAAATCAAATCGAATGACAAGCTGTCTATGCTGCACAAAGGAGAGTGGCCCAAGGAAACCTGACTTGGGGAACTGCACGAGATCTGTGATTTCTCTTGCTGGTTCAGCACCGTGCTGCACCCACAGTACTAAATCTATTTTACATATATAGTACAGCCAGAAATGCATCGATGTGACTCATAAAATCAGAACAAATCTTGAGCTGGTGGCTCCTCTCTCTCACAACATGTTCATGTCACTGAGTGACATGCTTTACCTTTGGCCATCCAAAACTTGCTTTCTTCCTCCCCGTTGATTTACCTTCAGCAGGGAGATGTAGCACACCTTCAACAGCTTTGTCTGTACTCAAGGCACTCTGCAGACCTATGAATTGTGTTTCCCACAAGCTGAGAAGGTCATTTAACCCAAGTTTCCCACATGCTGAACCAGGTTGAAGTTGGACAGCATCCTCGCTCATCCACTTGTCTACAGCCAAATAACTGAGGTGTTAAAGTGTCGGAGACAGTTTTGGCACCAAATCTCCATCTCATATTGGCTCAGGCCAGCAGTGACATGCCCAAGAGGCAGGATTTGAAATCTTCCATCAGGCTTTCTTTTTAGCTCATGCAATATTCTTCTGGCTCAAATTTGTGAATTGTGTTATTATGGGCTGAACTCTGCCTGGAATTGTTGGAGATTTTTTTTTTTTCTATAGGACTTTTAAGACATATTCTTTGAAAAGCAAATAGCTAAAAAATAGCACAGTTAGTTGTTAATTCGTCTTGGAAAACTTACATTATTAGTGGTACTTGGGTTGTAATGCTTCTTCTTATGCTGTTTATTTTTTTACTTCAGTCCCAGTAGTCATTGAGCTGATTTACTGAATGAAACACAAAACCAGAAGAACCCTGATGGAAAAAAGACTATATTCAACAACAACAAAAAAACCCCTAGGGAGTCAGAAGTTGGTCCTTCCATGTGTTGGATGCACTCCAGAATTATCATTGGAAGGAGAATGGGTCACTTTCATTAAGCCCACTGACAATAGAGCTATAGAAGTGCCTGACTAAATACTGTTATGTGGCAAGCTGCATTGTATGGAGACTGAGCAAACACAAAAACAAAGCAAAGCTCCTGGAGGTCATCCTAGAAAAATCCAGTGATTAAGAAAACAATTATCAGGAATGAAATATTGACATTACTTTGCTCTTGAAAGCTGGAGATATGAGATTTTTTCCTTGTATATCAAAACCATTGTGACCTGTAGCTGGACACAGTCTTGTCCTCTAACATGAACGTGCAGACTCCTGGAAGTTAAACTGAAATTGTAGCAGGCTTGTTATTACCTGAATGAGTAAAGAGTCTTCATGATACTGCCCTTAAAAGAGCATGGTATATAAAGGAACACATGGGAAAGATTTGTTTTGAGCTGGATTGGGGTGCACAGAGCTAATCTGTTGTGTTATAGCAGCTGAGTTAGGGGCATTAGGTTAATAGATGCATTAAAATTGGAGTGGGGACCAACCCCTGTTTGTAAAATTCTTTTTGTTTCTTACCTGTAGCAAGACAAACACAGCTTCCTTTGCTTGATTCTTTCTTGCATCAAGATCCAGCTGGCAGAAGGTGGAAGCAGGCTGAGAAGGAAGTGTAAGGGCAGTAGGGAACCTTTTGAAGTACTGTCTGAAAAATTAATAAAAAGATTGAAGCTGCTTATGACAGCCAGTGATGGTCTCTCAGGACTATTTTTTGGAGTGTGGTTCTATTTTACCCCATTTACCCTCACACGTTCACATGGATTTGGTCCCGTGTGGGATACCAGACCTCTTATGCTGATTTTACAATAACTGAAAATATTTCCCTCTCCTGACAGTTCTGATAATATTTTTATAGAAATTAAACACACCTAGAAAGAAATGTGTCCTTAATTAAGTCAAGATACAACCATTAGTCTGAAAATTGAATGACTTAAAAATATCAACCTGCAACACATATAACTGCAAGGTTAATGGTTACTTGGGTTTGTGGGTTTTATCATTGTTCCAGGTATCTATAAGCACTGCTGATACCGGGGACAGCATTTCCAAAGCAACTAATTATTTTGAGTGCTCAGGCCAAAATATTTCATAAATGCCACTACATTTTATCAGGGCCAAAAAGGAATTCTGATAATCACCCTCCTCGTGTGTCCAAGTTTGACTCCTGAAAATTAAGCCGTCCACATTCATCAAGGTTTTGAAATGTAACCTCAAGTCCCACTTTTTTATCCCTCCTTGAGGTACATCCCTTGTGAGAGAGGCAGGGTGCAGCAAGGATAAAGCAAAACTGTTCCTCGAAACATTGTGGGATAGAATTAAACAGAAATCAGTTGTCGGCTCACTGAAACATAGGAAGACATTCAGCCTTGGGAGATTTTTTTTGCAATGTCTAGCCACATGAAATTTAAGTATCTTATCTAGTCAGAGGAGATAGAGAGAGAAATGTAACTCCACAGGATGATATCTCGGGCTGGACTGAGTGGTTGCCTGTATGTAGCTCTCCCTCTCCATTGGTCAGTTTGGATTAGATTATTTCCCTGATAAGTATTTTCAAAGACTTTGGGTTTGTTGCCTTGAGATGCTGCTGGGGAAGTATCATAAGGTACCAGGCATATGATTCGCCTCCCCTAACTTTTGATATCCATTGTATGTAGCTGGTTGACTGGACTCCCTCCAGAGTAAGTTAAGAAAAATAAGATAGGATTCATCTCACATTTTTGTTTTAAGATGAAGTGATTCTGCTTCAGAAGGTGTATTTCCTCTCCATGAAGTCAGAGAAGCACAAAGGAAGCCGAGGCTGGATAACTCAGATAAAGACATCTACACCTTGCAAAAGTTTGTGTTTGGACAAATATTCCTCCTCCGTAACATTATCTATGCTCTTTAGATAACAGACTACAATAGCTTCCCTACCTTCACATGCAAAAGTTAAATAACTTGTGAACTGTGCTTGTTTTGGCAGATCAATAAAGCTGTTATCCCTTGTATATTTATGTGCTTTATCACGTAATTTTTAAATTCATGTCATGTAACGTATCCTTTTACTGTCACTACAACCCATGTCTATATTGAAGTGTATGTAAGTACACAACACCCAATGCACAGGCCCACCTCTGGTTTAACATAAAAGCAATGCAAGTTCCACCTGTCCCCATTATGTAAAATATGGTGTAAACAAGGCATTTTCTAACAACGAGAAATATTCCTAACAAACACCTATAGCCAGTGTTTCAGAGATATTTCTTCATTGTTTTAATGCCAATATGAAGGAGGAAGAGTTACAGCATTTCTTGTACATGGCACCAAGTGTAGAACAAAGAAACTGTTGTCTACGTCTTAATTCAAAATTTTTTTTTTTAATTTTTCCTACTGCTGTATTAAATACCAATATCTATAGCATTTCAAAAAAAAAAAAAAGTCTAAATGTTCTGCTTGACAAAGTGGCCATGTAAACCAGGGTACTCACTATCACCGGCATAACAATGGTGGGAAACCATAGGAATGTTTTTTAGATGAGCTGCTTTCACTGCAGTCTATAGAAAACCACTTTGGGTGAAGTTCTGGCGTCACGAAAGTGATCTAACCATTACTGAGGTCAACGGGGCCAAGACTTCACCTTCTTCACCTCTTTCCCTCTCTGTGCAAGTGGAGGACCATCAATGAACATGTTAATTAATGTTTGCTTAGGGCTTTGGAGAGGCAGTGTACCACCAAAGTGCTACTTAATGGTGACAAACATCAGAGCTCGTGTCCCCGCTCCTCACCATGGGTAGTGTAGCTGTTCTCACTTTGTATCCATCGACTTTAACCTCCGCACTATCCTCCAGGTCATCTGGGAGGTCCAGCAGCATCACTGCCATCTAATAAAAGTAATTCTCCTGTGATAGATATTAATCAAAGTTCTCCTGCCACCGTCATTTCAAACTTCAAATACATTTTTATCTGGTTTTGCTTCTTATGCTGTAGTGGGAGGGAGCAATAAGAAAAAAAATCTGTGCAGAAAAGGGGCAGAAGCGAATCATATTCTGTAGCAGCAGGTAACAATTATGGTAGAAAAAGGTATTTCCAGATGAACTTCAAGTTTAAATATTGGGCTTTGGCATAAGAATAAGCCTCTTCAGACATGCTTCTGAACTTCTGAGGACAAAGCTGTTTGAAGGTGCTCGGGAAGCCTTTAGCTGGAGTGACAGTAGCAGGAGCTCTATGGTGTGCCAGCATTTTCCCCAGCAGCTCCATCACTTTTGATACTGCATAGGATTTCGTGAGGTATTTGAGTAAAACGTACTGGGATGGAGATGACACAGTAAAACAGAAAGAGGGAGAGAGAGAGTGTGCCAAGCTCTAGGGAGTATATAAATATATTATAAAGCTCTGGAACACTCAATAATTAATCCTGAGCAAGAAGTCTCTCTCACTTTCTCTATTTTTATTCTTTTTTGTTGTTGTTGTTTCCACTGTGGAAAGAACAGCAAAACAAAGGCTTAAGAATTCACTTCCCCCACTAAACTCAGTCACTAAAGCAAAAGAGTTTGGTTTAACCCTCGGTATGCATAAGGTTATATTTCCTGCTATTTGCTCACACATCTTTTCCTTCTGTTCCCAGATTGCTTCTCCTTTGCTCTTGCAGCTTTTTTCAACCCATGACAAGACTTGCCTCCTACTTTCTGGTTTCCCTCACACTGTGCTGGGCAGGTTTTTAATCAGAATTTCTGGAGCAATCCCAAATGCCTCTTGTCCTTGTTTCCTCGTACAGCTTAACCTTCTGCAGAGGCTCCTCTCGCTTTCAGCGACGCGTGCCGCGAGTGATGTCTGCATCAGGCTTTTTTTTGCTGCTGAACAGTCTGGGTTGTCTCATTTTCTGGTCTCTGTCTTGAGCTTTGTCCTCTTAAATTAACCGCGAGGTGATAAGGCTGTGGGATGTGTCTTAATGTAGCTGCTCCCAAGGCAGATCCCAAGGAGCCGACGTGGTTATGTGACACCAGGAGATTTGTCAGCCGCGATGGCAGTGGTGAGATAACGGTGTTTGGTGTCCCTGGGCTGGCGCTGGCTTGTCTTCTGCTGGTCCGTGCTGGCTAACAGGACATGCAGATTTGGGAATTTGGTTGGGTTTTTTAAAAGATTTGCTTCTTGTGCCAAAATACAGTCACCCTTTCCTGGGAACCGCTGCTTGGGTCTCCTAATTTTCCTCCTATGTCGTGTCTCTAGTAGCGTGTTTGTACACACGCGTGTCTGCAGAAAGAGTTGCTGATAGTTTAATCAAAAGAACGGATAATGGAGCAGCTCTGCTAACTGCCAGAGCTTCCTCCTGAAAATAAGACCCTCTTAATATCAGCAGTGTTTATCAATTCCTTTACACTGGGAAAAATGCTCCTAATGGCATCTCTCTTGTGTTGGGCAACGAGAAATAAAACACAGCTCTCGACCTGAAAAAAAAAAAATCTTTGCAGGCTGAATAAATAAAAGGCAGAAGAGGCAGGAGGAACTCCCGCAGAAATGAGCAGAAAGAGGAATGTTTTCAAATGTCGTGTTAGATTTACAATGGTGGTATCTCTCATTTTTGCTCCGTCTTTGTTGACTCTGCCTTTCTTTGTTTGTGGGTGTATTCTATTGTGTGTTCTCGAATGATTCAGGGTTTGGAGGGAAGGCTGAAATCCACAGAGTTATTTTAAGACACAAATTTATGATGGTTAATGGAAAAGGGGAACTGGGTTTCAGTTGTTACTCAGTTTTGTCTTCAGGATGGTCCTGTGGTATGGCCATGTCAATGTCACATTTGATAAATAAAAGCCTATGAATCTGAAGCAGTTTAAATACATTAACACCAAAAAAACCAAAACAAAACAAAACCAAAAAAAAACCCAAACCTTGAACCAGATTAAACTATCATAAATAAAATAAAATAGCATAAAATAAAATAAAGTAAAATACAAACTAAATCCAGAACAGACTACTATAGCTACACAACACTTGGAGGAGGCGTTACCACCCTTCTCTTCCATCTCAAATCAGCCTGTCCCATTAATGACACTGGAATGAATGCCGTTTTATTTTGTCCACACAACACAAATTTATACATAAAGCCTGGTAATAACTAAAGATTTTCTTCCTTTTAGTGATGTTAACTCTGAGTATAAATATTACCTTTATTGTCGGACAATGGAAAAGCAGGTTGAAAATAAGCTTATGCGTTAGTTTCTTCAAAACTAATCATTGCATAATGGTATTTATTATTATCTGAGGTATTTCCATAGCTATTTTTTCTGAAAGAGCATGCAGTGCAAAGATCCTAGGTTTTAGTCAGTTCACACCCTTTGTCTCATTTTCAGCATCCGTAAAACATCTCTAATGTCTCTTTTTTTTTTTTTTTGCTGTGTGAAGTACTTGGAGATTTAGTGATGAAAAGCACTAATAAAAAAGGGGTAATAAGATCAGAGCATAGGACCTAAATCTAAAGAAATTCAGAGAAGAACAAAAAAAAATATTGCCATTGATTGCCTTACAACAAATCCTTCAGGAAGCAAGGGTAGTGTGAAAGAAATGTAAATCACTGAGTTGAAAATTCAGCCTTATCAAAAATGGTTATGTCAGACTGAGACTGTTGTTTTGATTTTATTTTTTTTTCCTTGCAGTTATAGTACGGTCAGCCCTATAAAATGTGCACCACTGGCCAAAAAGTCGTTGTTAAACCATGTAATGATGCAATTAATGTTGCAAATGACACTTTTGACTCCACTAATTATTCAGGACAGGGCAAGAGACAGAAAAACAGGGAACTGTCATAAGTCAGAAGGAGAGCTGGAGCAATGTGTAATCCTTGTTTTTACCAACATAAGCTCTTTAGGGATTAGGGATTGTTATTATATTTGTGTCTTGTTAAGCTGAGTACCTTGACTGTGCTGAATAAATAATAAAATAATTAGGAGCAGCAAGCATCTAAAACATGAAGGGGAGCAGAGAGAGTGCAGAGAGGGAAGGTGAGATTGGTTTGTTATTCAGCTGCTTTTACAGTCTCGTCGGAATTGTGAGCTTTTAGGGTTTTCATATATGCAAACTAAAATGTAAATATTTGATTTGGGCTACCAAGGATGATTTCCCCAGTACTGTGCATTGAGCTGAGTGAATGAATGAAATCAATGAGGGCGAATGTTTGTCAAATTACATTTGGACCCAACGAGAGAGAGAGCTGATCATCATGCTTGAGAGAAAGCAAAGGATGTAGACTCCGAAACATGAGGGAAAAAAGAATTATGTTCTGATCTGCCTCATACCCAGCCTTTATCGCTGCACGATCTGAGTGCTTTCCAGTAGCGCATTAAGCAGTATGACTAACATCTGTCACATCAAGATCTTTTCTCCCTGTCACTTCTTCCATCACCACCACTCCCCTTGCAAAGTGGGAGCACTTGATGTGCAGGAGACAGTTTCATTTTTGGTAGGTTTTGGGAGGGGGATTTATGCCTTTTTTCTTTCTTCTCTTTTTTATTTTTTTTTTTTAATGCTCAGACAGCTCTCTGTTTTGGTTGGAGAGTGCAGTGGAGTCACATTTGAAATAGAGATGATAAGGTCTGCAGTGGTCCTACAGGAGGTTTGTTAACCTCTCAGACACTCCTCAGTTCCCAAAGGAAGATTCATAGCAGTGTTACACACCTGAAAATCCCATCGGTGGGGTTGTGCAAGGACTTTGGGGAGACTCTGAGGATGGGTCAGACCCTGAGGTTCAAATTCAGCCCTTAAGTCCCACACAAGTCAGGAAGAATTCTGCTGTAGGAGGAGCAGACTAAGGATTTCACAATTTGGCCTTTATCACAACACTGATAAGACTCCAGGGTTCATAGATACTGACTGTGTTATACTCTGTTCTCCACAGATGATAGTGCTGGTGCTGATTTGAACTGTATTGGCATTAATTAAGTTATTTCTCATTTTAACACTCAGATAACTGGGAGCAGGACCAGGACATCTGGGTTTCAGATTTTCCCTGAAATGTGGTTGTTGGGATTTGTGTTGTTGATTTTTAAAGGGAACAAAATACATTCAGCCAGATTGTAAAGGAGAAAATAACCCATTCCATTTTTTTTTGTTTGTTTTATTTAAGAATAGTTAACATCTTCAGTTGGAGATATTCCTCTCAGAGATGTTACCTATCTGCATTTCACTTGCTTTTTCTCAGTTTTCTTTTGCAGATCTGTTAGAACTTATCTGCAGATCCCATTGTGGTCTGTGGACTGGGGTTGAAAATCACTAATCTGTCTAAATTAAGACTTGTATAGAGATCTCACAGGCAAGAGATTCATTGTAACCTCATGATTCAACTGAAAATTTTGCTTTATTTGACCTTTTTCATTTTTTTCTGTAATTTGCACCTTCAGAAATCATGACTGTGTGTGAAGACCTGAACTTTCAGTTCTGTATAGAAAGAAATTTTGAAAATACAACTCCAGTGCAGCCTTTTGATAACTTGTTGGTATTTTCAGGGGAGTAATTAATGATTTTAGAATATTCAGGGTTAAACCTACTGCCATTATTCGGAGCAGTTATAAAGTGAAGGATGCAACTTTCACTCTCCCCTTCCAGGACTACCAAGATGGTCTGGGATAACTAAAGCAGAAAGATTTGCTCATGTCATTGGCACTCAAAAAGGAGGCATGAGTTGGAAGCATACAGGAGCCCAGGGCATACCCTGTGCTTCTGGTCCTCCAACTCCTCCCAGGCTATGTGAATTAACCTCTCATTATTACTGACATCGGGCTTGAAACTAGGAATGTTTTAAGGTGGAGTATGGAAAATTAATTGACAGTGAATGATGAAGACTCAAGCTGAAATGGGAGAGTGTAGAGGGATCTATAGTGAGCTGCTGCAGTATTAAGGGTCTGGCAGAGAGTAGGTTAGAGAAGCACATAATTATTTCTCATTGGGCATTTTTAGTTGGAGGGGGAAAGGTGGCTACACCATCTGGCAGCTTTTTTATGATTTAGTCCCAGCTGGTTCTTCTAGTGAGGGCTCCCAAAGAGACTAGAAAGCTGGCCTTCTTCACTAGAAACTGTTGTGAGTTGGCTCATATGCTCAAAGCCAGAAGAGGCTGTTCAAAAAGCAAGATTTTGGAGGCTCACACAGAAAAATTTCAGTGACTTTCAGGCCAAATCTCATGACTTTGGCTGTTCAGCTGATCAGTTCTGGAGTTCCTGGGATTGCTACTCTTCCTGCCCTGGAAAGGCTGAAACACATGCTTACTGCTACACGCTGACTAAAGCCCTACAAACATTATGCCATGTGTAGATTTAAACACGTCTGTGACTCTTCGCAGAACTGATGTCTTACACGATAAAGTCTTTAACAGGGATGCCAAAAGTTCAAATGAGATCATTTATTTATATATTTATATGGACAGAATACTGAAAATATGCACTGTAATTTATATATTTCCATTATTTCATGTATGGGCTAGCATTATTATTTTTTTTTAATGTAGAATTTTTCTGCTCATGGTTCTGTCTGATTCCTGTTGTATCAATGTAGTGCAATGAGGGCTCATTCTCCTTTGAAAGAGTGGTAACCAAGTTTCATTGTCTATGTGGTTAACACTCAGCAACCACCTTTCCAATTCAGCTCCTGTAACTTCCACTTCACCTTATCCCCCCTTAACTCTGTCTAAACCACTGCAAATAAAACAATCCTCATTGCTTGCCGATATGGACTATCCCATTTCTTCTCCCTTCTCTTTTCATCCTTAAAACTATTTGCAGGATCTGGGTGTTTTGCACCAATTTGAAGCACATTGTTCAGGAGCCCACATATCCCTCCGTGGCAGCATCTCATTTCAGCTCGTGTTATTTCACGTGCACCATCTCTTGCACCTAGTTTCATCTTAGAGCAAGCTTCAGGCATTACATCTCCCTCTCCTCTTTCATTTGCCTGCTTTCAAGCTCACTGCTCCAGAGAAGCCATCACCCTCCCTCTTTGCAATCCTCCCTCGGTCCCTGTTGATGTGGCCATCACTCACTAGTGCGAAAGCTGAATATAGAAATTGAAGATTAAAAGAGATTAAAAATACCGGCATAATTAAATCAAACCTGTGATCTCTTGTTTCTCTTACCCTTTCCTGTCTCATTTCCAAGAATCACTCAGACCCTACTCTTGCATTGCAATGCAAAATTCACTATAAAAGCAATAGGGGTGTCTATGTGTGTGTATGTTTGTGTGTTGTAGGGGGACAATCAGTAACACAGCATCAAACCCCAAGGTCTAGAACCTGGAAACTGATCCCTAAGGACATTCCTTTTTTACTTCCTAAGAAAATAATGACAGTGCCTTCTCACTCAGAGTGCCCAAATTCCTGTTGAATAAGAGTCATTGCTTGTCCATCTGTTTGCTTTTTTTGTAATTAGTTAGACTGACAAGAAACTGCCTGCCACATTTTTTTTTTTTTTGGTTGCATTCATTCTATTTAGCATGGGCTGGCTGCAAAGCAACTCCCTGCTTCAGTCAGATGGAGAGACCAAGCAGATGGGACATCTTTCAAGGTCATTTTTGCATGTGTCTGTGGGTATATGTGGCCAGAATAACCTTCACTGTGTCACTTTTATTTAGACACTTTTTTTTTTCACCTTTGGCTGTAATATATTGAAAATACTACAACTTGAAAATATTCTCCAAATACAAGCTCATTTTCATAGCCTTGACATCTTTTACATATGTCATCAAAGTTTATTTTGCTAGCAATAAAACCATAAAATGTGATAATTTATGGAAGCAGCGGTGTCAGTGTATGAAATTAAGGAAAAAGTGGTGAATGGAATCAACAAGAGAATCAAGCACACCCCAATCTTTGTCATTTGCAATCCCATCAAGCTCTGCCCTTAGGCTCTGACACAGCAGCAGTAGATGCTCAGCAAAGCTGTGACATTAGCTGGCCCAAGAATGGTCAGTCTGCCCAGAGGCTTTCATCTTAGACTCCCCTCTACTGATACAATTCTTCCTTTATGTGAGACATTTGCTAGAGTGAAATTTTCTGCTTGATTCTACCAAGCTTTACGTCCTTGATGAGGATCATTGGGTGGTTTAAAACTTGGAATCCTTCAGCATCCTCTATTAGTGACTGTCCAGACTTTAAACCACACAGGGCTCTTTCAAGGAGTTGGTAGAAGAATCCTTTGGATACCTAGAAATAAATGAATGTAACGGTGCATATATGTATATGTCTATTCAGAGTCTCGTAGCATGCCTGTACTTAAATGCTCTACAAAAATGAAAAAAGACAGTAATTACTTGTAAAATACGGAGCAAGTAGAAGCAGAACACCTTTTCCATTCCGAGCCAACCATGAAAGAATGCAAAACCCATTCATTTTATGTGACTGAGCAGAAAGCTGATAGATCATCTTTTTTTTTTTTTTTTGAAGTGCAGGTGTCGGTAAAAGTCATAAAGATTGTATCATCTTGAGTGCCTGAGAGGGAGTCTGGTTGCAGCTGACCTGAAAATCTCAGGGAGATTCTCTGTGTCCCCTGGAAGGTCAAAATCTTTGTAGCTATTTTCATCTTGTAAAATAACACAGTATTTCATTTTAATGTGGTGGCTGATGTCTGAAACAAAAAGCATTCACATATTTGTTCATTCTTAAAAGTGTTTCCAGTTGATCTACTCAGAGCCCATTTGCCTTATTTGAAACAACAGTAGCAGGTTCTATATATACATCTGTCCTTTTTTTGCTATTCTCTTTTTAAAACACACCCATCGTTGTTCAATCTGTTTTTAACATATCAAAACAAGGAAACCCAAATCTAATCAAATGGATTACTGAGAATTAACTAAAGTGGATAAGGACTTTTTGCGGGTTCATAATCACTTCTAGTTGCTTAATACACCTATCATGCCGTACCAAAATAATTTATTCATACTTAGAGATCTGTATAAGCTTTTGTCTGAGCATTTTCCTTCTATCCAACAAGAAAAAAGGATCACGTATTGCTGCTCAGTAAAACTTGGTTTTGTCAAAATGGATGAGTGAATGGAGTAATGGATGATTTTAACACTACTAATAGCCAGTGGCCTGAAAAAAAAGGTCTGTGTAGGAGAGATATCATTTTAGGTTGCATGAAAATTAAAAAATGAAATTATATATGTGTACACATATATTCATGCATATGCACACACAGGCATATGCACACATACACATATACACAGATCAGATAAATCGTTACTTTGCTTTATGTCTTCCAAATAGTGGAGAAAAAAAGGGTTTATATTTGAAGTATTTCTGATTATACTGCAGCTCGTAACTATAAACATCCAAAATTGTTGAGCTATGTTCTTCAAAGAAAATTTTAGCTACAACTGGATTTGTTTTGGATACCTCAGCCTGTAAGAATAATAGCGATGTAAAATCTGACATAATCACTATGCTTCTCTAAAGTTCATTCTGCAAATGTAGCTTGAGATGGGCTTTCTTCTAGACTACAAAAACAAGCTGAGTGTAGTAGATAATTACCATATTTCTAATCACCAGTTTTTACTGACTAAAGGTGAAAAATGTATTATTTTAAAAGGTGTTATCTGCCCTGGTTAAACAATACGTTTTCAAGATCTACTAATCCTTGTCAATGCTAAATGGATGATGTTGAAAAAGAAGTGAGCATAAACTCATCAGGTAGTTTTCTGAATAGATGTGTTTTTCTGGCCTGGGCTGAATCATTAAGTATAAACCACTTTCTATCTGGGTAAAAGAAAAAGGAGCTGAAATGTAATTTTTAAAGATGCAATGAGAATCAATATAATCCCCTGCCCTGACTTTCCAACAAGGGGATGTGAAGACAAGGGGTAGTCATCCACCACCTGGGATGGATGCTGAGCACCTCCTCCCTATGCCTTGTGTGACATGGGAGGACCCCAGCAAGGCACCACCACACACCACCCCACCAGACAGTGGAGGTGGAGGTGGAAAGGGGCACAAGTCCCTTGGCTTTGGCACGGTGCAGAAGGCTCTCGCCTGCTTCAGGAACCATGAGCTGGGGACAGCTATTTTCTTGGACGATTAGCTCTGTCTGGAGCTCCGGGTCAAGGACTTGGATGGAATCCACAGTCTCGTGCTGGGGGAATGGATGGGCTGCCAGAGCTTCATCAGCAGTAAAGACACCCTTGGTTCCTCCCTGCTACATCGTTCAGGGATATAGGGGACTTGATGCTCTGATAGATCTCCTCCATTTTTGTTCTACCCCGTAGCATAGCACTTAGTCAGTAAATTTGCCAATTCTGCAACCTCTGCCTGCCTGTCTTTTGTTTTTCAAATGAGTGTGCTGTAGCTCAGTCTTAAGATAAACAGTTTAACTGATGAAGAACTAACATGAAATCTAGATACACTCTTTGAGGAGCTAATCACGCTAATGGTTTAGACTGAATTTATCTAACTTCATCATCCAAACACTGGCTGGTACACTTTGTTTGTTTTTACTTCTTCTAAATTAAAGATCAGTTTACGGTCAGAAAGTTCTTCCTTCCCTAAGTGCATGTAACTCCTGACCAGGTCAACTCTCGGTCAACTACAAGTATACTAAATAGATTGGGAAACTATGATTTCCCCTAAAGGCATGTTTCCCTATCCTAGATTATCCTTTTAAGATAACTCACAAGATCTTTCTTAATTAATATCTTTTTTGGAAGTGAGATTGCTGGGAACAGTCCAGGAAAAACATCACGAGTCCTATCCCTAGTACCATTTCTATACTCTTGATATATAAACTTGATGCTTAAGCACCCAAAGATTTTATCGGCATTCTTTGTTACAATATAAAAGAATCAAAGGTTTTTATTATTTTTTTTAATTAGTTATCCAGAAATAAGCCTTAGATCTTCCTGCAGCATAGCATATCCCTGCCTTTAATGTATGGTCTGTATCCTGGTTCCTAGATGGATGAGCTTGCAGTTGTCTGAATTAAAATGCACTTTTTATTAAATAAATCACTCTTAACAAAATACTCACAAGGGTCAGCGTACCTAAGACCCTGTCTCTCTCCCAGTGTGCTGATTTTTATCCATAATGAAGCTGAATGAGTGGGAGATGAGTTTTAATGTTTTTTTAGTAACTTCTTAAATTCATTTCACTATGTTTAAACAAGCGCTAAACTTCATTTCCTCTCCCTAAAATGATGTAATCAGACTGTCGAGCCTATGACTTGTTTTGATGGTAGATAGTCCTTGATTATTATTAATGCAAACGGTTTAATATCCCCCCGAGCCACAGCCAACCTGCATGAAAAGAAATGTTCCCTGGCTGTAATATCAGGAAAGCAAACTGAGCTGGCCTCCTCAATGTTAATTTGGAAAAGAAAACAAAAAGACTTGCAGCTGGCCACAAATTTCTCATTTGTACCCCAAGCAATGTTTGAATGCTGCATTTCTTTTCTTTTCATAAAGGGTACGTGTGATCCATTAAAACTCCATTCAAACTTCCTTTGAAACATATTTATCTTTTGAGGAAGGCTTTTTTTTTCATAACAGAAATATTATCCAGAGGAAGCAGAGTTATATGCATTCAACAAATTTACAAGGTGATATTGTTAACATAGATTTTACTACCAAAGGTCTTGCCAAGGGCCATACCTTTTCTCCCTGATTATGTGATTTCCTCTTTCTTTGTTCAGCACCCTCCAGTCCATTCTTCCTTCTGGTCTCTCCCCCGCCCATTTCTCATGCTGTTGGTCTCATGCTGCATGAGCTCCCATTTCATGTGCTCAGTACTTTCCTGTTCTATGAAGTGACGGTCCATGCTAGCACCTGAATCTAGAGCGATGTCTTTTTTTTTCTCCTCACCACATCCATTTTCTGCAGAGTTAGTGCTTTCAGAATAAAATCCCATCTTTTCTCATACTGCAGTCAGTCCTTGCCCGAAGGCACAGAGGAAAATGCTTCAGATGATTCACCAGAGTTTCCGGAAGACCAAGATCGACACCATGGCTGGTCATCACTTACAGAGTCTTCCCTGACTTATGGTGTAGCAGAAGGTTTCACCAGCACATTCAGGATTTTTTTCTGGGGAGTGCTTGGAGGCAGTGTAGATGCTGTCGTGGATCCAGTAGGACATGTAGGAAGCATGCAGTGGGGTTAAGGAGTTGCTGGTTTTAGAGAAGACCACCACAGGCTTGGAGTAGAGAGGCTGGAGCATCATCTGTGTAAACGTGCCAACAAGTTTGTATGGTTTGTCTGACATGAAACAGAGAGGTGTCTACAGCAGCTCTGCTAACATGGCATGGGGGCTGTCATCTTAATGGATTCTAATTGCTTAATTACTCCTTGTTTAGGGGCCACTTCCATGCAACCCAAACAGATGGACTGCTTTGATAGCAGTGTGGAGATGACTACATTTCTTTCTCGTATAAAATATATTTAGAAGACTCTTGCAATTTATTTTTCAGTTCTCACTTACTTCTTTTCCATGCCTCACCGTTTTTCTCTTTCCTTCTTCATGCATTCTCCATAATTTCTTTCTTTGGAAAGAGCCACTTTAATACATTACATGCATGATCCAGCATCTCCACAAAGAACAAAAAGGAAGGCAAGTGCTAAAAGAAGGAGGACACATATAAAAGGAGCTCAACATATTTCTATATTAGAATTAAAGCTATTAAAGTATTTCTGTACCCAACACTGACATTCTGTATCCCTGCAGCAGCTGCAGAGTCACAAGAAAACTGGCGGGTTTACTTACAGGCCTCCGGGGAACAGCAGCTTCTCCAGGCCATAAATGCCTTATTGCCATCAACATGGTTTCTCCTGCTCTCAGGGTTTTTCTGAATTGTATAAATAAGGATCAATGCTGAGAAAGGCTGCGTGTCTTCAACAGTCAATGACTCTTGCTGAACCGAGAGCCCTTGGGTCCTTGCAGGATCCAGTTACTCACTGATCACTAAGCTGATAACAACTGCCTTTTCTTAGAGTTGGTCATTTTTCTTGTAGTGCTGGCCCTCCAGACAAAAGAAACAAACCGAACAACAACAACAAGCCAAAACCCAACCAAAAAAAAAAAAAAAGAGAGAGAGAGAAAAATAAGGATACTTAATCTTAGTGGAAAGAAATACTGGACTCACTTTTCATAATTTAAATATATGGAGTGTTTTGGATAGGAAGATATAAACAATGGATAATAAGGAGAAAAAAGTTGAGAACGGGCATGGTACTTCTTCACTGAACAGGTCAGAAATTCAGGTAATGTGCAGCTCACTGTTCATCAGACATTCAAATATTTTTATATTCAGGGATCTTATAAAAAAGTCATCTCCTTTTTATGCTGAATCCAGTACCAGAGTGTACTCCGTGGTAACAACTAGCTACATGTTTTTTGGGGTGAAAGCATTTTTACCTCTCATATTTGCTCAGAAGTTTTAATAGGGAAAGAATTGGCAAAGAGGACCTTGTGGTTTTGAAGGACTCTTGTCTGGGATAAACTCATGTCAGAGGACTTTGGCTTAGAGATAACAAACTGGAATCTGGACTTGGACTCCCACAACCAACTGAAAATTTCTCAGACCCTTATCCCCCTCAATTTCCAGGCTATGCCATGTCAACACCTAGTACTTTTTCCATTAGTAAAATAAAAAAAAGCATATTCTGTTCATATTCCATTTCTCTTCATCATTTACCTGTTATAAATTCAGACTTTTTAGGAAAGTTCACTTCTACTTTTTCCCTTCTAATTCCACTTCATTTCTGCTCTGCGCAATGGCTACATACTCCTTTTCCTCCTCTTTTTCACACATTTTGAACGTTTGCCATTGATTTGCATCTCTTTGTCCTCCATCAAGATCCCATTGAAACTTCTGCAAAACCTCCCATAAAAGTCACAAAGAGCCAACACGGTGCCTTAGTCATCACTTTCCCAAGTAATTCAGAGGCTGTTTCCTCCCAGATCAGTCCTCCTACCTCTTTAATTTTTTGAGTCGATGCCTCTGAAGTGCCTCCAGCTCTTTCCGATAATGAGGTGTTTCAGCTGAACACCTTTCCAGATGTTGTGTCCCTGGCACCAGGCACAAAGGAGAGGTTGTTACCACCTTACGCAGAAACACGGTGGTAATTCTGTTTATGCACTCTGGAATAAAGTTTTAATAGGTTTGGGGGGGGGATGGGTT
>VZTO01016725.1:3118-19318 GCA_013400615.1 Syrrhaptes paradoxus | reverse complement strand
TGGCTATCTCTTTATTTATTTCTACTACGGTTATCAGGTAAACCCAATTACCTGCTTTACCTAAACATTCAAAGTAAAAAAAATAGAGTATTTGTTTAAAGATTCTTCCTTGCCTTTTTTCCTTTTTGTACAAAGGGAAAAGGGTATTAAAAATTCTCCAGTCTTCTCATCAGAAGGTTATGCTGGTGCTTGTTTCCATTGCTCAATGACAGAACACACTTTTTTAGTTAATTTCTTACCTCTGACGCAGACACTACCTTAGTCATTACAGTAATTACTACAGTTCGTTTTGCAATTACCAAAGATTTCAATCTAAATTAAAACCAAAGAAGAGTAGTGAAAGTTTAATTTTCTGAATAAAGGAGGTGACCAAATTTCTTACACACTTCAAAAAAAAAATTCTATGTGGTAGAAATCATTCCTCTGTAGCAGAGTTTGTAACTTTGGTTTCCTTTTGGGATAAGAACTTTGAAGGCAGGAATCACTTTTGACCACTTATTGAAAACCATGATAACTACATTTCTAAGGCTCAATGCAAGTCACCTGTCCCCTGGTAGTTCTGAAATGTTACATAGCCTTCCTTCAGCTCTTTCTAAAGTATCAGCTTTCTTTATGATTCATAACCATGTCACACCATCTGCTATCCATAACAAGTAATTCTTTCCTCCAGGCACCTCCATTTCTCCATCTTCATTTTATAAATGCCTGAATCATTCTGCTGTCCACTTAGCAGGAAGGAAGTCTCAATCTCATTGTGGCAACAAATACACTGGTACTCCCTTATCGTTGGGTTACTCCCAACAGAATTTTCAGCGCTCTGAGGAGCTGAATCTCTAGCAAACTACAAGAAAAAGAACATGAACATGAGCACAATGGATGTCATCTTCCAGCTGACTTGTAGACTGATTAGTAAATTCATAAGCACATTGATATCAGGCTTAAACACTGGCAGAGGTATCACAAAAGAAATAATAAAATTATTTGCCACCACAAAACATAAATGAAAGAAGTGTTTATTATATAGTTTGGATGAAGTAAACACTGGCCCTACAGTTTAAATTTTTTTCTTAAAACAATGGTATGCATTGAAAATGATTTTATCTTACCTGATGTCATATGTCACATTTTCTAAACTAATTCTCCAGTATTTCTTCTGGAGTTTTCCTGAGAGCTAANTTATCTTTTTCATAACATATCTTGGAGGAAAAGATTCAGTATGACTAAAGCATGCATGAATCTGATCTAACTTGTTAGTACTGCAGGCAGAGCAGTAAAAACTAAACCAGGGTGCCTTCTTTTGAAGTAAACATCCCTAGGTTGAGGAAGGTATTTCTTCTACACAAGGTCCAGCCGTGTGTGTGGTATTTACTATCTAATTTTTTCCAGCTACTGTTGATAAATGTTAAGAAAAAGATAAGTACTGTATTTTCTCCAGTTAATCCAACTGAGTTTGGGACCAAGGTGACTCATAGCAGAGTGTTTCTATGTTCAGAAAGAAAAATAACTCTACCTTTTGACACCAGAAATTTCCACTGAAATTATGGACTACATAATTCTGTGTTTCTGACTTTGCAATAATTAAAAATCAATTTTTCCTTTCCTTTCCTAGTATTCAATAACTATATTTCTGTCTATATTTTAACAGGATCATGAAAGTAGCACTAGTGCAGATGATGTCTGACATCCTCTGCTTTCTTGTTGTTTGGAAATTCCCATCTAGAGTCCCTGAGTCAGGGTCACGATGGGAAGTCTTGGCAGGAGGATTAAGAATGTGAGAATGAACTAGCCACTCAGAATGAGTGGAAGAAGCCAAAGCAAGAGACACAAACCTCATTGTGTCTTTAAGTCAGTATTGATGTTCTTGAGAACAGAAATAGTATAATTTTTTATCCAAAGTGGCCTTCACTTGCAACTCATCCATATGAAGGCACACCTTATTAACAACAGAAGCTAAGCACTGTATACCAGAATTTCTGTACAGCATCAGGAGACTGATCAACATGACACTGAGCCATACTGTAGTGTGTAAAGAGCTATGCCTTCTCTAGAGGCAGAGAAGAAACAATTAAACTTAGCTACTATGCTCTCTGTGGAATATTACTCATGCACTTAAAGAGGAAAAGCAAGCCATAAATGAGCAGGTTAAGTATTTTGCAATAATAACATCAAATCAGCATCTCTAAGCTGACTCCTTACAGCTATTTTCCTCCAAAACCTGGAAATGTCAGAGAATTCTCATCTCCTTAGCAAAAGGCCAAATTAGGCCAATAATCAACATGTTAAATAAATACACAAGAAATCAAAATCTTCTAAAACCTCACTCTCTTCTGAATGCTTTTTAGAGGTGGTATTTTGTTGGTCAAACCAAGATGATCAGGAATCAGTTGGATTTGTAAAAATGAGGAGGAAATGGGGAAATACAATAAAGAATGAAACATCTGTTTAAATGACAGAGTTATCTGTATCAGGGCAGAGGCAAATTACTAACTCTAAAAGTGAAAAATGTAGGGGGGGAAAAAAGGAATTAAGTTAGAACATGAACAGAAATCAGAGGGATTTCTGGGAAATATCTTGAGAAATACCTAAAGCTAAATAAGCTTATTTTAACTTTAGCATACAAATGAATATCTTATCCTGGTTCTCTTTCTTCTGAGTCTGAATCAGATTTTTCAGAGATAGATGGTGACTAACTATTGGGTAAAAGCTTTAAAGTCTCAGCCAGATGGTAAATGGGGAGGGAAGCAGTTGAAGAAATGTCAGGAGTTATCTAAGGCGTGAGGAGTAATCTTTAGAACATGTCCTTGTGGACAAAGAAATAAATTAATGTAAATACTTACATGCTCAACTGATTTATTAAAGTCCATTTGTAAAAATATGTGTCCAGCAAAAATGGATCATAACAGAGTTCCTATCAACTGTGACTCTAATGCTATATCACCCAAGAAAAGGGTTGAATCTTTCATCCTTTTCCTTCAAAATCCGATTTCCTTGGGGAACATAAATGGGCTTATATTCCAATGGGATGTCTCCATGGTTCTTTCAAATTTCTAAACCCATGTATTTACTTAAGATTTATCTACAGCTAGTCTCTCATCATAGTCAAATTCCTTAGGCAAGGAAAAACAGCATGGTTTCAACCCCAGACTCTAATTCCACAAAGTCCTGAACCATAGAAACTCTGCCCCTTCGTTTTCTTTCCTCATGAGACTCAATATTCCTCTGGGCTTTCCACTTCAACATATACAAGTCAGAGTTCAATTTCCATGTACAATTATGGAACTCTGTAGTCATCCAGACAAACCAACCTGCTGTGTGGCTTAATATATCCTCCAGCAACCTCACTTCCCTTTCATATGTTTCACATCAACCACTTTACAGCATAAAGGGGATTATCTGCACTTTCTGTGGAGCAGGAGAGTATTTGTCAAAGTTAGCAGCTTTAACAAAGTTTGCAGCTGACTGAAACTCTTCTGCTTTACATCACTTCTCCCTGTGTTATTAGCTTCTTCAGCATAAAATGAGGTTCTGTTCTGATTTCCTGCTTTGTGATTACAGTTTTATACAAAATACTGCTTTCTTTAAACCTGATAAATCAGAGCTGAGGATTTGTCAAAGTTTGTTCAGTGCCCAAACTTTCTGTATCTTTCTGTAAGTGGTTGTGCCTTCCAAATTAAATAAACATGCATAATACGTGGTATGGAAAATTATCTGATGCTCAGAGGCTCAACATTCAGTGCATGTATAAAAAAAATCTTTATATACGTTAAAAAGCATATATATATGCTTTATTTTATGTTTTAATTATTAATCTTCCTACAAACCCATAATTTCTGGTGTCTTGTTTGCTCTAGCCAGATGGTAAATTTACCATTATCTAACCTGAACTGATTTTTTTCTAGTAAAAAGAATTTTTTTTCAAGAAGATGTTATCTAAGTTACATTTATGCACAAATATGCTCAGCTGTTTTATATGATACATTAAAAGTGGTGCTTTTGAATAGACAGTGGTCAAACTCTAATATGAGATATGCTCTATGCCAGAACATATTAAATTATGAGAACCGTGGTTATGTTAGAATATAATAATATATAACAATATTGTTTATGGCACATAATATAATAATCTAATAATAAAATGTTGATATAATATAATACAATCACATTGATTTATGTGTTCATTCCAATACTGTATGTTATCACTAAAATTCCTAACTGCACATTCCATCTATGTTGGAACTTACATAGTATGAATACTAGCCAAATCAAAAATCCAGATGCCATCATTTCTGTGGTACAAGCAAGGTAAAATGTTCCACCTACAACTTGTGATAGAGACATATTTTAATTTATACCTGCATGTCACAAAAATCAGGTATTGCTTTGTGGATCAGGCACAGACTGTGAAAATTAAACACATAAATTAAAAGATGGTTTGGTTTTCAAACCATTGCAAATTATTCGGCCTGAGTGTTCTAGACTTCTAGAACATGCAGATTTACCACTAGACATCTACAGGCTCAAATACACTAGGTAGCAATAGATGTATTTGCTGTATTTTCTTATTCATATCTTGCATTCCAAGCACTTTAAGGCAGGGGCATTATTTTTGTTATATTCACTGAAGTCTTCAGAAGTAATCAGATTTTATCTGCTTCTACTGGAACAGTTTAGAGCTTATCCACTTTCCTGCATCAAACAGATGAGCTTATTCATATACTACTGCTTATGTTACCTGTGTGTATGGGGTCGACTACTTTATGCCCTAATCAAGAGATTTTCAGCTTGTGGTCCACAGGGCACACAAGCAAAAAGTAACCAAGAAAAACAAGCCTATTGTCCATCAGAAAATGTTAAACGGTCATCAGAAAAAAAAAGTATGAAAAAAAACCATAGTCCTAAGGATTGCCTCCAGTAAAAACAAAAACATTTCAATTACTCTGAGACTGGTTTCTTATGCATATTTTTCATAAGTTGTAGTTGAGAAAAACAAACAACTGCAACTAACTTTTTATATATCAAGGTGCTTTCTTGAAACCAAATTTTAAAATACAGTGACAGTATTGCTGAAAGAACCTGCATTAGTCCCAAACACAGTATTCCTGTTGTGAGATGAACAGATGCCATCAGTTTGAAGCTTTGTTTGTTCAATGCCTTTCAGGAACCAACTGTACTGGGCTTTTCAAAATGATATATTGCATGTCAGTAACCATTATACAACCTTAGTGGCTGTTCTACCACAAATGCCAGGTTGCGTTAAAGTGACAGAAGATAATTTAAGATAAATTTAAAATATACCTACATCATTAGAAAGTTTCTAATATAGCACAAACAATGATAACATTGTATTGCAGCAGTGTGCTATCTGTGCTATAGGTAAAACTGAAAAAAAATTATATTTTAAAGTTGCCTTTCCTAGCTCTCCTAAGATTCATATACTTTCTTCAGTTACCTTGAAATCCATAGTCTTGCAGTAATACAGGACATATTAGCAATCCCTGCTTAGGATCTTTTGAGCCATCAGTTTGCCAATGAGCCAAAATTTTCTCTCCCACCTAAAAAGAACCCTAATATAATTCATGGTCTACTGATTTTGAATGGAGTACTGAGAAGTCAAATCATGCTTTTGGTCAACCTCAAAGCATTCAAGTCACTTAATATTTATCCCGTTAATAACACATGGAACTCTGCAATCCTCTAAGGCAGCAATACTGAATAGCAGGTGTTCATCATCATCAATTATGACAGCTGTGAATTTCTTCTCCTCATTAACCTTAACTGTGACTTTTTACATCACATTTTGCAAGAATCATTTTTTTTTTCATCTTTTACTCACAAGATAGCAAATGAGAGATTAATCTGTTTTCCTTTGGTTGTTCCTTTGGCAAGCTTGCTACAACTAATTCGAAGAAAATTTGGTCATTGTGAATAATTTATGCAACTTTTTGGTGTAACAAGCTTCCTGCTTCTATGGATCATTTTAAATTTTTTACTGACATCTTTGGACAACATTTCTCTCTCTTACACTGCCTACCTGCTGGACAGTGACTGGACTTAATTTTAACCTAGACAATCTTCCTAGCAGTAGGCCTCTGGATAACATAACTTACCCAAAATCCCTTGTCTGAACTGTATTTTTATGACTTGACATAATTCCTTTTTAGGACCTCAGCCTCTATCATTTTATATCACCAGGAAATTATTAAGATCTACCTGAGACAACTTAGACAGAATTCATTTAATTTCTTAATTTTAAGTTTTTTCTAAGTTCTCCAGCTATGACACATAAGGTGCAGATGTTAACTATTGCCTTAAAGACCTAAGGGTTTTTTTTGTCAGTTTAATGTCCCCTTTTTTCCGCTCATGATCTTCTGGGATCTTGTGAAAGCACCGATAACCCTGGATAGTCTGTGTTCTGTTTCAGCATTGGTGAAGGAATCTCAAGCGGGTAAGCTTCCACAAAACAGGCATCAATTGTGTCAGCAGGTGGGACACAAGCTTTTCCAGATATGTGCTTGTACAGGTTCTACATTGTCTGGTGACTGACAGCAAGACCAGGCTATAGAAACGATGTCTTGTCCTTCTCAATGCACAGGAAAAGGACACAATCACCAATAGCCAATAGCTGCTGAAACTTCTCTGGAAGTCCTAATTTCTGACTCTGGGCAGTGGAGCTTCTAGAAGAACTAGAACTGAGTAAGATGGTGATGATAGCTACAGGTTTTGTGCAGGTAATTTTCTTCTAGGCAAGTTGCCTTAAAATAACAATTCCCAAGTCCTGCTCTCATGACTTTATCAAAGACCTCTATGTCTATACAAATAAAAAGAAAGGATGAAGAATTATTCCTTGGTCCCAAGGCCAACTGTCACAACACAGCTTATTTGGGGGTGACCACATGAATGACCGAATCTGTATCTAGTGCCAGAAAGCAGGGGATATTTTTAAGCTGCAGTGACATAAAGGGACAGAACAGAAATTATAGCACTGCTGACAAACAAGCCATAAGGAGTCACAAGGAAGGGGTGAAGGTGTAGAAAGTTATTTTTTTTTTCCTCTGGTCCTTCAAGTTATTGTAACCAGTAAATATTAAAGTTGACAAATTTGGAATTTAGACACACAGATACCTGTGACTCCTCTCACTCTCCCCACGCTGTTAGTTACACCCTCCCAAGCCTACAAATCATGACCAAAATGCTCATTACACTACAACAAGGTGTACCAGATGCTGAAACCAGAGCCTCCTTTCTGCCTGCCAAGCTACAAGTAGCATTTCAGGTACAAACCATCTTGGTAATGGTGATCTCTAACACCTGAAGGTATTCTGTAACCATCACAAGCAACAAAACCCTATGAAACTGAGAGATACAAGAATAACACACAGTTACTTCCTTCGCTGAATATCATGTCCATGAATGCTGAGATTAGGAAATCTCAAATTTCAGAAAAATAGTAAGAATTAAGTAGCATATGCATCCAGACAAACCGTAACAAAACGAGATCTGCCTTTACCCTTCCCAAATTAAAACACTTTCTTGCTTCATGGTAAAAAAATGCTTTATGTGCTTCATTTTACAGCCCTCTCCTCCTTAAGGGTCTTACACTTATTTTCCTCTAATTAAACACCCAGACTATACTGATCTCCAACCTAACTGCTGTCAATAGCAAGACCACCCTAGGTTCTGCAGCTGAAGCAGTAATGAACAAGAGACATATTAAATCTCAAGATGTATATCCACTCCTTTCTTCACGTCACGTTTATCCCTGTGCAAGAGAAAAGGTTCACTGATTTCCATTACAGTGAGGTCCCTCCAGACTGTGTAACTCTTACTGCCCAACTGCTTTAATTAAGCCCTCCAATATTCACAGTAGCTATGACTAAGACAGTGAATACAAGCTTCAGTGCGGGCAAATCTCCTTTGGCTGTGAAAGCTGTAGTGCTTACGGTTGTCTGTGTATTCCTGGTCATCAGAGTGGGATTTTTTTTGAATGAGCCATTCCAGCAAGGCATGATTATACCTCCAGGCAACCTTAACTCTGTATCAAAGTTTTCTGTTAGTAAACTACAGTGTATCAAATAGATCAGTTATAACTACAGTTATAGCAAACAGATCTTGTAATTAGCAGGACAAAATAAAAAGCCTCACAATATCTTTTATCCTCCCCAAAGGCAAAACAATTCTTACCCAAAATTTGTGTTAACTCCTCAGATGCTGCCAGAAAGTCTTCCAGACCAGATTTTGCATAATTGTTAAGACACTGGAACATATGTTGAAACTCAAACAGCACAGCTGGACAACATTTCTGCAAAAGATGTTTACTTCAAAAAATACTCACTCACAGCTGTTGTTATGACAAAAACATATAAAGATTGCTCAGAAATTTATTATTGCTAAAGATTCTTATTAGCTGTTTTGTGGTTGCAAGCAGAGTTGCAAGTCAAATTATTTTTTTACTTGAATTCTGCTTCAAACAGAGAAACTTATTACATCTTCAGAAAGTCCTTCAAACAACTTCTTAAGTTACAGCTTTATCATAAGACTATTGATGTCCTTGTGAAAAGAGGATAACAAATGTATGTCAAAAATGTGTATTGAAGTAGTTTGCATGTTTTTTATGCCCTAGGATAAACTGTGTGGGGATACTAGCGACTATAAAGAGTATATATATTACACTCTCAAACTTTCTCAGGACTTCAAGAACATTTACAGTGTTTTTATTTGGTATTCCATAAGAATTGCTGGAATTTTCAACTTTAACTATCTAAAAACATTGCCAATTAAAAGGTAGTCTGAAATGCCTCTCAATTAATCCAGCAAAATCAGCCCAACAGTAAAAATCTTGGCTATATTTAAAGTGAATAAGAATTTTCCAAAGGACATTAGTTATGTAAAGGTGAAACTATAGACTCTTTTAAATACAAGGCAGTGTTTCTGTGTAGTTTTTTTCAGGATTGCTCAAATACTATCTGATATGTACCTTTGGCAATATTTCCACAATATATTCTACAAACTCATCCTTGTTTTGCAAATATAATAGTAAAACCCACTTTATGCTTAAGATGGTCTGTATTCTTCCTTGATGAAAAGACTTGAAAGTGTCTTTTACTTAAATTCATATAAGTCATCCAAAATATAAAGTGATTTGAGAACTGAGGGACTTTTCAAACCCATATTTACCCCATTTAAAAATACTGAAAACATTCTCAGAATATATTCTAACAGGGAATGTTACTGTAAGCCTTAGGTCAGAATTCCTATAACTTCACTGTACACATTCCAACTGTTAGCAATTAAATACATTTCCAGGAAGAAACCTTACAACATCCTGGCCGAGGGTAGAGGATTAAAGAAAAAAATTTAAATTAAATAAATAAAGTAAGTATATTAATCATACCTCAATTTCAACATGAGTCAGAATATTGTAATTTAATTATCTTGCATTTTGTATACTACTTTTTTGTCTACAACCTCCTTTATACTCTCCCTTCCTGCATTTCTTTCAGTTAGGGCTCAGGCTTTTAAAGTGATCTCTTAAAATAGATGGTTACACCTTCAGGGTTAGACTGTGTCTCCAGAACAGATTTTACTTTGGGTTGTAGATTACGGCAATATCCCACTTAGCATAACAAGGAATATCGAGAGCAATGAGGTGACAATTCCTTGGGTTGAAAAGCAGAATTTACAGAACGCTGTGCATCTCTGGTCTTTTGCTGTCATTACTAGCCTTCAACTGCTGTGGACAGCTTAAATTAAGACAGGTGGCTACTGCTGATATATTGCTTCAATCCCTTCTTTTCAGCTAACTTAATGAAAGTGAGAGGAGAGGAAAAGAGGAGAGAGAGTAATTGAAACAAGCCAGTGTTAGCAACTCTCATGCTGTAAGGTTACATTTCAGCCCAAGATACAACTCTCAGTTAAAAGCATGTTCACAGAAACAGAGAAGTGGGAAACTCATATCACGGCCAGCCTCTTGATCTTGGGATCAAAAGAACGGATCACTAGTATTTTCTTTAAAATATTTTTTTTTCTTTGCTTTTAACCTCGAAGATATTTGTAAGTCTTTATATGACCTTTACACTTTGACCTCACTAGAAAAAATTAATCAACTTCTTTGTGTCTCTAATGAAATAAATACGTAATTTTCCTACTTTTTCTAATAGCCCTTCTTAGCAACATAGAACTGACAGATGTGTAACATTCTTTCTTAGGCATCCATGTTGCATTGGGTTTGCGTGGCCAGGTTTTGGTAGTGGGGGGCTGCAGGGATGGCTTCTGTGAGAAGCTGCTAGAAGCTTCTATGTCTGACCGAGCCAACGCCAGCCGGCTCCAAGAGGGATCTGCCACTGGCCAAGGCTGAGCCCATCAAAGGTGGATCCGCCTCTGTGATAATATAGTTAAGAAGGAGGAAAAAAGTTGCTGCTCAACAGCAACTGTAGCTGGGGAGAGAGGAGTCAGAATATGTGAGAAACAGCTCTGCAGACAGGAAGGTCAGTGAAGAACGAGGGGAAGAAGCACTCCAGGCGCTGGAGCAGAGATTCCCCTGCAGCCCATGGTGTAGCCATGGAGCAGACAGATGCCATAGCTGTGCCCTGCAGCCATGGAGCAGACAGATGCCCAAAGGAGGCTGTGACCTTAAAGTTTGTATTTCTTTCTAACACCCAAATCTATTTTAATTGGCAATAAATTAAATTGCTTTTCCCCAGTTTGAGTCTGTTTTGCTCTCTACGGTAATTGGTAAGCAATCTCACTTTCTTTATCTTGACTCACAAGCTTTCCCATCCTATTTTCTTTCCCTGTCCTGCTGAGGAGGGAGTGAGTGAGAAGATGGGGGGCTGTCTGGCCCTTAGCTGAAGTTAACTCACTATGCCCATGCTATGTACTTTCAGTACAGAACCGTTGCCAATAGGTATCTGAGCTCAGAGGCGTGCAAATTACAGAGATCCATAATTGTACTTCCCTGCGCACAAGTGACCTTTTAATTTATTATTCCAGCCTCGACGTGTACTACTCAATATCTTCAGTGCTCTAAATACATTTGGGAGTTGCTGTGGATTAAAGATTAGCTGTGACAAACTGAACTTTTCAACCAAGTAACCAAGGGGAAAATACCAATTAAGCAATGCTGCAGTTCCACACAGACAAAGCATGCGTTCAAATAGCAACCCAAACTACACGACCAGAAGTAATTTGTAGGCTCTACTACTAGGCAGACAAACTGAATATGGATCCCCCTGTGCCTCCATTTCTATGTGCACGCAGTCCCAGAGAGGGCTTCCTAGTATAGCCAGAGAATCTGGGTAAATGAACAAATGTGTGCACAACTTTCCTCCCTACAAAGCCATCACACTACCACAGAAGTAAACACAAATGAGGTACGACCATGAATGTCTCCTAACTATCAAAATAAAACCTACTTTGAAAGATTAGTCTGTTCCAACTCTCAATAGTATTTGAGGCTTAAGAAGCTGCACAAAGGAGTTTAATATTTTACTAGAACATTTAAAATAACTCAACAGTGAAATACTGTGCCACACCCTGGCCCTTCACATGCCAGAGGATTTTCCAAATAACTTTCATGATATCAAAGGGGATAGGCCGTTGGGAACAGCAGCAGTAAGTAGAATCACAGTCTAGCTCAGTGAACTAAGATAATCTCTTGTAAGCGTTCAAGTGATACCAAGTTTATTAAAAAAACTTCTTGTAACACCTGCAGTTATGCAACATCTTTCACGGAACAGGCAGCAGATGATAAATTACAACTATTAGCCTAAATCACAACAGCATCTCTCTTTAAACCTGAGGCATCCATAATAGAATCATTATTTGTATTAAAAAAAAAAATATTAAGTAGCACTAACAAAAACAAAAAGAAACAAGAAGGCATGACTGGGTTCCTGATCTAGGAATACGATGGACTGAAGAAATAAGTAATAAAAAAATCTATCTTTCTAAAGTATTGTTTCCAGCAAGCTTGCAAAATATCCAGCTCACAAGTGCTAGGCTGATTTGGGGGGAGGTGTACTGTTGGTCAGAAGTGGGAAAATGGACAAGCACAGGCAAAAATCTCGTTATGTATAAATAGAGATCAAATGGGGCAGTCTTGCAACTTCTTGTTTTCTAATCTTAAAAAGGTGCTATCTAAATTTGGCTAGACCTCAAGAGCACAAACTTGAAAAAAAATAAGTCCAATAACAATCGTTTGTCCTTAAAATATCATTTTTGCATATCAGGGTATATGCCACATTTGTGTATGAAAACAGATTCTTGCAAGTGGACAAATACTAATGGGAAATAAAACAATTCCTACATGTTGAGAACCTGAGGCATCCTGCAGTCAAATATCTAAATTGTGACCACAGCAGCCAAACGTGCAATTTGTACTAAAAGTATCTCTGTATTTGTATTGAAAAATTATTAATTCCGGATTAGTGTCTCAGTGATATGCATTTACACCAACACAGCCAAGACCAAAATTCAGCTCAGTGACTTATCAGTCAAGTAAAAAGGCTTATTTTGTGTTGAACTGTGAAAAATTATTTACAACTTAAAATCAATGCTAGTGCCTATCAAACAAATAAACGTTTAATGTTAAATCTACTGTTACACATGATGAAAAAGAGCTGGAAGGTGCATTATTTTATCCTATATGTTCAGTGTCTTTTCACAAATGACTCACCTCAAATACATGTTTAAATCCAGGGTAGTTCAAGATTGCAAGACCTCTCCATTTGCTTCTCTCTCATGTGCGTGTAGCAAACTAGAAAAATTCTGGTCTAGTGGGAGGTGTCTCTGTCCATAGCAGGGGGATTGGAACTAAATGATCTCTAAGGTCCTTTCCAATCCTAACCATTCTATGATTCTATGATAAAATGAAAATCAGAGCTTTTCCAGCACAAAGTTGCATTTTCTGTAATACGATTATCTCAAAAACATCTGCTCTGTCCCCTAAAGCTTATCAGACTAAACTTTTTCCAACAATAGCTAGACCTAGGATAGGGATCCCAAACAAGAATTGTCATTGTCACCATTGTCTTCCAGTGCTCCCACACTGTCCTTTCCTAGTATCCCATTTTTAGCATATGCTTCAGATACTCTGCAATGGGTGATGAATTCTGAAAGGTTTATGTAGCGTTGTACTTAGTAGAAGTATACTTCAGAGGCTTCATTACTATACTGGATTTCTGCTGGATCAAAATTCTAATAAAATCTCATTGAAGATAATAAAGAACTTTATACCTATATTTGTCTAGTAAATATTAATTAAAGTTAATAAAAATACAGGTTTATTTTTTTCAGTTGTATCGGGCAGACAATTTAGTTGTAATATCTTGTTAACAACATACAAGCCTTGTAGTTCTGTAGCTATAAGTACGCACCAGAGTTGAGACTTTTTTTTTGTGTTTGTAGAGAAGCATATAAAGATACTGTCTATGTAATAAAGTACACAAAGAAAGCAGGTAACTATCATGGGATTGGACAGGGAAGGTCATTTGGTCCACCCCTGCTACTCAAGCAGAGTCATCTAGAGCAGGTTGTCCATACCCATGTCCAGACAGCTTTTCTTTAAATGTAGCTACGAAATAATTAGAGCTGTTCGTGGATGGTGTCATGGTTTTGTTCTGTGGTGATCACCGAGAAATTATTCTCTTCACACAGGACAGGAAAACAAATAGTTATATTTTGTGTAAAATTTGTCCCGATTCCTACAGCATCCCGGAAACTGCATTCTGACTCGTTGTGGTCTTTCACCTTAGCCTGTTAAGAACAATATCTCAATGTTACTACGACCATGGGCATGATAGTATGTGCATGTCTGAGTGTGTGTGTGTATATATGTGCGTGTGTTCTCAGTCTTCAGGAATGGTTTTAGAGGGAACTGGTTTTTGTTTTATTTTTCATATCATATTCTGTGTATTTTAACTAGATTGCACATATGCTTGATGGTCAACAAAAGTAGATATAAAGAATTTCAGATTTTAATGGTCACACCCAGATTAATATTTTGATAGAAGACTGCAACATTTCAAACATAAGGGCAGGTTAGAAATTCCCCATTTAATAGCTTAGTGTACTCTTTACAGATTCAGTCAAAACTCCTTGACTCTCTCAGGTACTTAACAACAATATGGACAATTAAGCAAAATGGAACAGTACAGAGAAAACAGCTCATTGTGCATTAAAACATAGTGTAGGAATCAAAGACAGATTGACATGTAATTTTGAGATGGTTCATTACTAGACCGTAATCAACCTACAACTGATACTTTCTATCTGGTAATGGAATATTTACCTTGGCATATGTTCCTCTAGCTAGGCACTGGAAACAGTTTCCTTGGGGATCACATGTAAGACTGCTCCCTTTTTTCAAGTACTCTAATTTGAACAAGCTGTACTTTAAAACACTTGAGTACATTTCATAAAAAGATTACTTTCCAGTCACACCCCAATAAAAAAACACTATTGTTCAGCAAACACTGAATAGACAAGGAAAGTCCTTACCCTTTGCTAACACTCTATTTCCCTGAAGTGTGATTTAAAGAACGATGATGGAATGGGCAGCTCTGTGCAGTACTGAAGTATTTTTTTTCAAGATCCATATTCAGAATTTCAGCATTAAGGTGAATTAATTACATTCACTACAACTGTCTTCTTGCCTGACGTCAGTTTGTAACTCCTTTTCTCCTATCACAATGTTTCTTGTAGTAGGAAAGAAGTCTGCAGAGTGTTTTAAGTACCATACATATTAACAACATTATGATTCCTCATGTGGACTGGACTACCTTATCGCAGAGAAGTCTCAAAGCTAGGTAGCTATGAAAGCAAAACTGAATGTTGCTGCCCTGAGGCAGAAAAAGGATTGTATTTTTCGGGGTGGAAGAGATAGCATGGGAAGCTGGGGGAAGTCAGAAGAGAATTAGGAGGACACTCAGATTTAACCAAGTAGACCTGGGAGCAAGCAATCGGATACAGGGAAAGACGGTATGTAAGAATGGAGACTTCGGTCTTGTGCCTGAGGGACATTTTGAAAGGTGCAGAGAGGGACAGGGATCTTTCCTTTCCCTATTCTTCAGCCTGCCCCCTCTTCTGACATGTTCTCTCCCCACTCTACCTCACTCCATATCCCCCCAAACCATTCAAGACACAGAACTCCCAACTCCTCCATACCTCCAAAGGCATCTTCTTATCTAAATATCCACCTCCCATTCCCTACTTCAGATAAACTAGGTTTCCTTTCCAGCAGCTTCCCTAACAAAGGAAGAACTCTTCATAGTATAAGCTGAAGATAAGACAGGACCAGAAACAGAACCCAAAGGATCTGGGGATCCCAGAGAGTGAAGGTTTCTGAGCCTTTCCTGACAGGTCTGAGGCAGATGTGGTGGCAGGAACAATCTCTGCTTTGGATTGCAGCTGCTTACATGGGCTGCCATTCTCTTCCTCATTCTCACAGAAGCTGACCCTCTCCACGCAGCAGCAGATGCCACCTCAGGCACAAGCTGAACAGGCAGTTTGCAGCACCCTACTGGCTTACATTGTGGAAAAATGATGATAGATCCTTGCTTGGGCAAGATGTATGTATATACAAGATGTTGTTTTCATCCTGAGATACTTTTAGCTGTCCTCATTTTATTTTGGAAGAGGCTAACTGTTGAAAAGCAGCAGTGCATGGAAATTTGATAGCAACTATATCACATTTCAGGCTTGAAGGCAAGCACACATACAAGTGCTGTTATTATTAGGGGAGTGTGTTATCATAAGAAAGTTCACCTAGACACTGACAGATTTCAGATTTCTCTGGTTTGCTATTTAATTAGGATAAAGATTACTGCCACATAGCAAGGCAATAAACAGAGAAGTTGGAGAAGCTGGTTTCAGGAGGATGTGTAGATTTAACACTTTTGTTCCTAATTCTCTCAGACCTTGCTTCCCATCTGTTCAGCTGCGAGTCTTGCCCTCCTGCCTCCAGCACTTACAGCTCTGCTTCCATAACATGCTATTCTCCAGTCTGTCCAAGGGCAGTTTCAGGACAGGCAGAGAAAGATCTCACCAAATCTGAAGGAAGAGTTAACCAGGCATCTAACTTGGGAAGCCCGGCATATCCTCAGTATTCAGCACTGAATATAGTACTTCACTGAAGGGGAAAAAAAAAAAAAAAAAAAAAATTACCTAAAATAAAGTAGGAAAAAAATAGTAAATAATTACTAA
>VZTO01016724.1:7775-28912 GCA_013400615.1 Syrrhaptes paradoxus | reverse complement strand
GGGATCAGTCCTGTAAAGACACAAAACCTTTTTGTTTCTACAATATAAACTGCATTTTGATGCCAGGACAACACAGAAAATATTACAAAGAGCTATAAAACATACTTGTAGAGTATGTTTTACTCTGGGAAAAAAACATATGTTCATTAATGGCGCACAAAGAAACCTTTATAAGTTTGTTCTAAGAGAACTTTCACATTTACAGTTTGTGTCATCAGAGCATTTTGTGTAAATCATAGCTTTCAAGCTCTTGATATCCTGTTCTTTCAAAAAACACATAATATTTTCTTTTAAAAGCAACTTATATACTAAGGCTAGGTATCAAAGTAGTCTATAGCTGTTGACGTAACATATTTTTCTTTTGTTAGACTGACTTTATTAGAATGACTTAAGACTCATTACCTTATTCACCTTTCAAATACTTATTTAAATGAAGAATAAAACTGGATGAGGTAAAGAACATAATTTGACAGCTGCTTCTCCAAAAAGGTGCGGAAGAAAGAAAAACATGTTAGTAGTGCATGAGCATTCTCAGTTTATTCATTATTTAAAATATATTTAAGAATTTTGCACCAATATCCTACTTCTGGAGATGAAAGGCTTCTCTTTTCTTAAGAATTAAGTTAAAATTTGACCATTTTTCAAGATAGAAATTTATGCCATTTTAAATTAGGGGCAGTTTGAGCTGTCTATGCAGTTTTAATGAGAATCCACCACATGGCATAGAAAAAGGCAACTCATTAATAGAACTTTGTGATTGGTGGTATTTTTGGCTTGCTGACCAAAAAGTCTTGTTGGGAGGCAAAAATTTTCTCCCTTTGTGATATTAAAATGCTTAACAATCAATTAAGTATTTTCTCCATTCCTAGGTATTTCTGAGAGGCAAACAGGGCAGTGGGGAAGATGAGAAAATAAAATAAAATGTAAAATAAAGAACATCCTAAAATCTATTTCTCTTACTTTGTCATTTTTCAAAATGTCTTTTTTTTCTTGCTATCATAATAAAGGAATTTCTCACCCCAATGTAATCCTGACCAAACACAGCATTTAAGCATGTTCCTAGATTTAAGTGCTGAGTGCCTCCACTGTGAAGCTTATGATTATGACCACTGTTAACTGTGGACCCAAATGATAAATTTTTTAGACTAGGAAGCTGGTAAATATTCTTCTAGGTTTAAGTCATAGGTGATGGTCAGAAAAGGGCTATGGCAAGCTCTGCACACTCATTAACACTTGAGTTTATTGTATTAACTTCAAGAGAGATGTAGAGTACTAATATTGAACTGGCATCCTTCCAATGTAACTATGGAAAAGGCTTAACAAAATTCTCTCTAGAAACACCCCTATTGATCTTCCGTCACTGTATTCAGTGAGTTCAGGAAGAAGTGCAAGTGAATAAAATTCCTACTTTTTTTTCTTCACTTTTAATAACTCTTTTAACAGGTTGAGTTGGGCTTTTTTTTTGTCTGGAGCTAAGAAAGGCTTATGAAATTCAATTGCAGTGAGCTAAATAGGTACAGTAGCCTGAGGAAGATATTAATTTTGAACATATTAATTTATCCCCTGTAGAAGTCAAATTTAATTGTTTCCAAGTTCATTCTACATCATTTTTATTGAAGCTAAAAATGGGGTCAAGATTTAAATGCATCGCTTCAGGTTTATCATAATTAACCCAGAATACTATACTTGTGACCACATCTTGGAGTCATTACTCAAAGCTAGATCTTCCTAACCCTAAAGTCAAGGAAAAACTCCTGTTGAGTTCACATTAAATGATATCAAGTGTCAAGGCTTACACAAAATTGTGTTGAATTCAATGGGAGAGTATTGGCCATTCAAGCCACGGTTACATTAGCAAGTCAAGAAGAGCAAAACAGGGAGTACTGATATTTTGGGACTTTTCTGCAGAGTAGCTCTAGCTTGCTTTTGTGCACATGGGGCCTTTTGGCAGCTGGAGTGCATTCATGAGTTTCTATGGTACATCCTCCACTTCAGTTTAATTTTCAGTGAGGTTCAAGACACCCCTACAGTGAACAACACTTGGTAAATGGTAACAGACAAAAGATTTGCTTCAACAGTACACTCTAGACCTGAACTAAAATGCTGGTGTGAACACACGCTCCATCGTGTCAGAGGACATTTGGTTTGAGTAATAAGGACTGATACATTTTTCTCCTTTTTTGCCTTTCAGTGATTTTCAAACTTTCCAAAAGAAAATGAGAAATACCCGTAGGTGTTTTCTCTCTCACCTCTGACTTGTAATGAATATTTTTATGATTTGAAATTTGATGAAATAGTAACAATTTCATCCAGGTTCATCCCACAGCCATTTGCCTGAATTTTAAATAAGAAAGGGCAACAATTTCTAGGCTTTTTTATATTCTCTTTTTTTATTTACCTCAGAAGGAGATGTACATTACAATTAAGGAATTTAGATGGAAGTCTCAATGCATTTTCCAGTTTACTCTATGAAGTCATAAAAGATACATCTCTCAGATCAAGCCAGGCTTGTAGCTGTCTTTACTATGTTGACCATTTGTTTTTGATTTTCAACATTTTCTCCCAATTCTAGATAGGACACAGGAAATTTATTGGAATGAGAAAATAACTTTCTTGTAGATGGCTATCCATGCTGAAAATTTCAAACTGAGACTGACTGCTGAATGTCTCAGAATCAGCTTTCTGCTTTGATCAGCCTAAATATAGATAAAAGAAATGAAACATGGGGTTATGTTCTGGGAATTCATTACAGTTCAGCAGTGCTTAATGTAGTAGGCTTGTTTTTAACCAAACTTAGTAATATAAAAGCTGCTGGTCATACAACCAGGACTCTGTTACTGGTCACAGACAGAAAGCTCCTGACATAACTATTGATCCTAAATTTAAAGCTGTTAGCAATAGCAAACAAAACAGTGTCTACACTTTGATTCTTAGTTCTCAGTTCTTATTTATGACAGTTCAAATTTTCATCACATAGGATCATTTCTTTTCCTTTTCTTCAGGCATCTTTCACAAATTTCATCAGAAAGTTAAATATTTTTCACCCATATAATGCTTCAATAAATTAAAAATGAGCCTGTTCTGTTATTAACAACTTTTAAATGGCACGAATCCCGTAATTCAGCATCATTTATCTGTAAAGAAAAATGCAGCATGTTGAAAGTCGACATAACAAATAAATCTTTGTTTTCAGTTTCTAGCAAGTAAGAGCAATGAAAGACCAATGTACTGTGGCACCAAGAACAGTCTTTGCTTTAGCTGTCTGTCTCCTAACTGTTCTTAAAGCATCATATGGACGTCTTCCAAGTTGTATGACTAATAGTGAGCTCCTACAGAGCAACTTTGTATTCTGGGACAAATCTGTATTTTTGGATCTCTCTCCAACTAAAAAATACACTAAGAACTTCCTTTTTTACCTATTTCTATCGACCACCATTTGAGAAAATTGAGCTTCTCCTACTGAGATAATTTTTGCTGATGTAACAGAGTAACTTGTGCTTGGATTTAGCTTATAGTTATGATAAGAAATGTGCTAAAATTTTATTCAAATTCATTATGTCAATAATTGGGATCGATTTTTTTTCTTCCAATTTTGTTAAAGAAAACTGATTCTGATACTGATCCTCAGTAAAAATAAAACATTCCTAGTCTTAAGATGTCATTTAATAATGATAATGGGACAAATTCTGCTTTCTTTTTACCTTGCTGTTTTTCTATAATTTTGGTAAAATCAGAATAGTTCCCATCTTAGTTTTAAAATGCAGTTATAATAAAACTAGGCAAATTGTATCAAAACTTAATATCCCTCATTAAAAAGATTGCACTGAATTTTTTTCTATTAATTGGTTTAGTATTCACATCATATGTTGGATCTTTTTTTTTTTTTAATTTTAAAGAAATTTCTGCTCCAAGTAGTTAACTGTGAATATCTGAACAACTGTGATTGCTTCATTTCTTATTTAGTTCCTTATTTAATCATGTAGTAAAAATTATTCTTTGGATTTAGTAACAGCAGTTTTGATTTATTACTAAATAAAGTGCTCTGTGGCCCCCTGTGTCACTATAGCTGTTAGTAACTACTCTTAAAAAACCCCTATTTTCCTAATCTGTGTTTCATTGAATCAGGTGATCCTGGATAATCTTCTAATGATTCAGTTATTCAATTTTTATGGTAACATCTAGGTTCAGAGAGGACAGATAATTCCTGTGATGAACGCAGAGGATTTCTGACAGACTTGGTCTAAGAACTGAGTTTTGGTAGAATGCAAAAGTAGAAGGCATTAATCAGTCTACTCATCACTCTGAGTGTGTAGACAATTTCTTAATTGCTGTAAATGAATACCTCCGGCAATTTGCCTCTGACTTCCAGAAATGGTATATTAAGTTTAAAGGTAAAAATATTGTCTTTGTAAAGAGATATTTTAGATATGAGGTTAATTAAAATAAAATGTAAGTGTTAAAATTAAAAATATAAGTATCTTATGTATAACTAGATCAGATACCTAATGAGAACAAGCACGTCTCTGTGATAAAAGCATTTGTCATAGGAGCTCATAAAAACAATACAAATGCCCACTAATAGGTAAAAACATACATTCCAGACACTAAAGCATATCTGTCCTCTTTCTCTGACAAATATTTTAATTAAGGAAATTTATAGACATGATGTCTCCAGCATCAGTCCAGTTCTTGGCACAGTCTCCAGAGAAAGGGAGATGCTCTGTGCTTGGAATTAATTAATTTGGTGTCATCTGAGTAGTGCGAAGTATGCATGTAGGACAACCCATCCTTTGCTTAACACAAGCATGGACAGTAACTGTTAAAGAACTTATTCCTTTTTCTATAATTCAGGCACCTGAATTTACTCTGCCATCTCAAAAGCCAATCACCCATAATAAAATGCAATGCTGAGTCTCTGTTTACTTCATCGTTAATGAAGTAATAGAAATACAATTCCTACAGAAAATTAATAGAGTTTGTATCGCTGGCCCCTAGTAAGTGTTGGATTGTGTGTCTGGTAGTGTAATAAGAATCATTACTTGCTTACTAAAACCACAGCATGTTAATACAAAAAAAATGCCATCATTCAAGGCAATGGAGTGTAAGAAAAGCTTTTCTTGAATGAGAAATTCCTAACTTTGGCTGGATACAAAAGCTCTCTCTGCTCTGTCATGCTGCAAAGCATATCTATCAATTTTGGTATCAGGTTCACTGTGAAATTACTGCATAGCCTATGACAGAGTAATTATAAACTCTTTTTTTTTTTTTTTACTTTAGCATTTTATTTATTTCAAGGAAAGAAGGACAGGAAACTAAAAGGAGGATGAACATACACACTTATTGTGAGTAGAAAATGTGAAGTGCAATATCATGAGGAGGAGGCACACTCTAAATTTCAATGTCAAGGTCAATTTCCAATTTTCGAGGTAAATAAGATCACACATTCTCAAATCCCTTCTTATATTAATACAGTTGTTCTGTTGCTTAGTTATGTATCCCAAAAATTTCACAATAATTAATTGTTTGGTTTTGGAAATAATAGTTGTTTTTCAATACATCCATTTTCTTTAATTTGCTTATTTTTGAATGACGATCAAAGTCCCCAGCCACAGAAATCTGCTGTTATGTTATTAAACTGTTATTTGGGGTGATGTTTGTTCTCCATCTCACCATCCATCAAACAACAAAAGAAGCCCAAATGGATCAGCACATGGTCCATCCAGTTCGGTAGTTAAGTCTCAAGCAGTGGAAATGTCAGACGCTCCCAAGACAGAGGATACATTGCGTGCAAGCTGGATCGTTTTATGTGGCCCATTCCCCTCTTGCTTCCACAGCATCCAGAGTTTTTACATTAGGGATATTTGGGGGAAGTAAGTGGAGGAAAATTTAATGGAGCAAAAGAAGCTCCTCAAGCAGCTTATTATTATAAATTCATGTCAAGTCTGCATGATTTGCAGCATAGACAAGGTGAAACTGTGCCATCTCTGGAAATTCAGAGACAGCTTTCCCTGAAAGGGGCACTTCAAGCCATACACTCATTGCTGAAGGTATGGGAATAACAGGATGACACATGCGGACTTCCCACGTATTACAGAGGGACAATGAGTCTTTCCTCTCAATCTTGAGCTTTTTGTTATCTTCATACCGATAATAAGAATCTAGTGACCCCTGGCATGGTGCAGGGGACCAGAAGCTTGAAGAAATTAAAAAGCTTTATTTCTCAATAGAAGCATGAGCTTCTTTCCTGAAAAACATATAGCATGCTGTGCTGGCACGTGCTCAGTTACATATTTTGGTTTAAAATAGATTAAAGCATGAGTATTTTACCTGTGAGTAGTGAATGTCTAAATCTTGCTGTCACAGGAGGATGCACAGAGAGACAGTGTTAGGAATTGAAAATGGGATTAAACAAACTCTTGGGCAACAGGTTCCAAAATGGATGTTAAAAACACTTGCCATGAATTTATAATAATAAGCTGCTTGAAGGGCTTCTTTTGCTCCATTAACTTTTTCTCCATTTACTTTCAAAGTATGGGGAAATCAGCCTACCTGGCTTGCTTTGGCCCTTGGAAACACTAATAAAATCTCCTCATGTCTCATTTTTGGTCCTTAAATTCTTAAATTTAGGAGTTTAAATTCTCCTTACGTCCTTATATTCTAAAAATCTTAGCCTGAGGCATTTAAGAAAGTCATGGGGCTGGGAGTTGACCTTATAACGCACTGATTCTGTCTGGTTTAGTTATCGTGGCAGCAGTAGCAGCGCTGGATCAGAAATCACATTACAGAAACTCTGCAGAGGTGGTATTTCAACTCAGGGTGATATCATTGTCATTATGGTTGGGAAAAAAAAAGCAAGAAAAACCAGCAGCATCCATTTAAGTTATTATATAATCAAGTATATCTGATTACACTAACACAACTGCGGTTTTACTGCAAATATGAGAGTTCTGTAGGATCAATTCCAGGCACTTCCAAAATGAAAGACGTTTTTGCTCACAATTTCAATAGGAAATGGATTTACTCCAAGACATGTTTGTTTCATGAGATAACTACGACATTTAAAGTAGTTTACTGTAACACGTCTTGGTGTCCTACACAAAGGATGTACAGCCTGATCCCACCAGGAGCAGAAGAGTGGGTGACCCAGGATGCTTAGGCATGTCATTAGCTTCTTTCACTTCAGTAGATCTGAGTCAGTTACTGTGACTCTTCATGCAGTTTAAAGTCAAATATGTGTTAAGTGCTTCGCTGCTTCAGGACTAATGTGTTAATCAAGTCCCTAATCCTCCTGCACATCTCAGCGCCAGCAGTGCTGTGTGCTTGAACCGGGGCACCCAGGCCTGGAGATTTACGTCATACAGCCACGACAGTCAACAGATTTTCCCTCTTTGCATTCACTTAAATGTTGTTCCTGGTTTCAGTACAATAATAAAACAAATTCTCCTCAGAGGAGGTGGGGATGTGCCTTCTAGCGCCAGACATGATGCAGGTAATGCTCTTCTTAGGGAAGGAGAGGCAAGGAAGGGGTGAGCATCCCCTGCGCTTGGCTGCAGTGTGAACCACCTCTCAGGTGACCATTTCTGCTGCCGGTTTGCTGTTCCTACGGACCTCCGCTGCCTCTGTTCCCGTGGAAGCGGCATTTTCCATCATTCTCAGTGGGACGTGTTGCCTCTGAGAGGCCGGTGCCAGCAAACCAGCACCAAGCGTGCAGCAAGGACGCCTCGGCAGCCCTGCTGACAGGAAATAAACCCTCAATATACTACTGGTATAATAATATTTGACAGGTAGTAAATACTAACCAATACCATCCTGAACATATAATCTCTAATGCTCTTTTAAAGCGTATTATTTGCTAAAATATGACTCCAGCATCCTCCTGCTGCCAGGCCTCTGGGCTGCCCGCCATGGCAGGGAGGGGGCCGTGGTCCCTGGGGCTGCTTCAGCGGGAATCGGTGATTTGCCTTGTGAGGGCCGGTTAGAGGGACAGTCACTGAGGCAGGGGGAGCACGGGGGTGGCTGGGGGCCCAGTTTTGGGCCCTTTGGCAGGGCAAGGCCCTGGGGCTGCAGGTGAGGCTGTGAAGGCTGCAGCTGGTGCCACACCTGGGGCATGTTTCCTGTCAGCTCTTAATGGCAGAGAGGAGAACTCTGGCTGTTTGCTGGCTGAAACCGGGAGCTCTTTGGGAGAGAGTTTGAGGGGTACAGCTGTAATCCTTTAGGGCACCCCTTTTTCACTATGTCTCATCATTACCACAGCCTGGGAAGGGCATGAGCAGGCAGCAATTTGGAGGTAAGTTTCTGAGAAATTTGACTGTTTCTATAATAAGGCTGGAAAGTGAGAGAGAAGTTGTTTGATAGCAAATAAAATGTGGAAGTTGGATCCTGTGGCCACCTTCTTAAGAGCAAGTAACAAGGTCTGCAAAGCACTCTCTTGAGACTGAGCAACATGAGGAGGGACTTGTGGGTGTCACGGGATTGTTCTGCTTTCCCTGGTGTGTTTGGTCTCCTTTTGAAGACAGAAAGTCTTTTCCTAAGGTGTTACTTTCATATTTGGCCTAGGGAAGCAGCCTGCCTCACAGAGCCAGTTAAAACCTGTGTAAAATGTGCACACACAGCTCAGGCTTTGGCCGAGGGGGAGAGTGGAGTCAGCAAGCTCTAGCAATAAGAAGAGATGTATTAAAACTCTTGTTAAAATCCTTAAAGAAAGAGGTAAGGACTTGTCACAAGGCATGAATTTTATTCCCTTCAAAATGTAGGCGTTGTTGGTTTAGAAGTCAAAGGATTTTTCATAAAAATACCAGGTTGGTGCTGCTCTCTCAGAGCTACCAACTGTGTTGCATTGGGAGTGAACCAGGTAGTGTTTCCCTCTTGGTGGTTATACGTTTGTTTTGTGGGTTTTTTTCAAGAAAAAAATCCTTTAATACTCCTACAAGGGGAGAGAAAAGCACCAGTTCAGCTCTTCAGAAAATTTTAATGTGAAAGTAGTTCAAAACTATCCGTAGTCTGCTTTGTAAGAACATAAAAACTTTAATATGGTCGGGTGTAGATAAGGAATGGCACTGAATGGAAGAGAAATGCTTGTGACTAGGATAATGCATGCACATTTATCCTGACTGTCCTGCTTGCTTGGGCACCATTCCAGATTAAGTGGGTGGAATTAAACTGCTGTTTAAATGTGAAGAGAGTTTCATATGTTTATAGCAACAGCAATGAGTGTTTGAACTCAGATGAAACACCATTTAAAAGCAGTGTATGCTTTCCCATCAGTAGTTGTTTTCAGTGTCAGAAATATCAGCAATACCTGAAAAATAACAATGGATTTTGAACTGTGACAAAATAACTGCTATTTAATTAATTTTTCAGATCAGAACATCTTTTGTACTTAGATAAGGATTGAAGGGCTCATACAGAATATTCCTACTGAAAGAAAGCTTAATTCAGCTCTCTATGCTCAGATATTCAATCAGATTTTATGTTAGGCATAGAGGAGACTAGGAAATGTAGCTAATGCAGAGGTAAACATGGAGAGAAATCAGCCAGTATAGTCATTCTTGCCGGTGTACAGAAACCAAGCTACAAAAATGTTTTGATATTTTCAAAGGAGGCATTCCCTAGGAAGTAGACTAAGAGTAGACCATCTCTGTATCTAGATGTCAGATGAAAAGAGTTAGTAAGTAAAAAAATCTGGGCCAATTTGTAATACATTAATTCCACCTAAAATTAAGGAACTCCCCTTATTTATACCAACTGCAACAGTGAACCCTTGAAGATTTGCTCAAGTGCTTGCTAATGGTTTTCCCTAGGTTTTTCTTCTTGTGTTTTGCAGCATGTGTCATTACAATGTCCTACAGGCTATCCTGACTTTAGAGGGAGTAAATGAAATAGATGATGCAGAATTGAAAATATTTTTTTAGTGAAAAAAATTGTCCACCACCATCCCCCTGCCAATGTAGTGGAGAATATAAAATACAGTATGCTGTATTGCAACTAATTCTTGAAATTTCTTGTTAGTGTTCAGATGTTGTTCTGACATTGTGACACAAAGAAACAAAACAAAATCTGTACGTAAACCACCACACTTAATTTATACAGACCAACACAGAAGTAAAATTTTAGTTTTGAACAAATAATATTTTAAACTTTGTTACAATTTTGCTTAAATAGGTTGGATTTTTTGTATAAACTTGTGTTTGGAGAATTCTTGTACGCAAGTAAATGATGGTGTATTTTGTTAACGTACTGTCCTAAAATTATTACTGTGTCCTGTCTTTACCATCTACAGGTCACATTGAGAAGTATTGTAGCTTCTCTCCAGGGTTCCAGCTGGCTGTGTCACTCTCTATATAATCCCATTGGTTCTGTCTGCAAGCAGACTGCAGTGCGGAACACTAAGGTTTGCTGCAGTAAAAGAAAAAATAAGAGCAAAAATTCACACACAATTTTTTTTTAATAAGTGAGCTACACAAACAACACATGCTCTGGGACTTCACTGTATAAAATAATTGTTTTGCATTTATGTGGTACTTGCACCTAAATTTCCAAGTTGTGAAAAATAGAGAAGAAAAAGATTTCGTGCAGTCTGACAACTAAAGAAATAACACCAAGGAAAAAATCCTTTTATAAACTACTTCTACACACAATAAATAAAGGCTTTGAAAGCAAATAATAGTGTAAGGCAGTCCTAGTTGAATAGGCTACCACCTCTCTTAAAGATATTCTATAGAGAAAGCTGCTTTTATGTCATGCCCTAAGTAAAGCTTAATTGCCTTAGTTACAGTTCACTTCTGTTTTAGATGGGAAACACCTGACATGCCTATTCCTAGTGCAGATTGCTTACTAGCTGGATGGATGTTTAGGAAAGGGAGAAGTAGGATGTTTTGCCTTTTTTTTCTTCTGTTAGGATGTGTCACCTGTTTCAGTGCCTGTTATTTACTTCTCTACTTTTAGTGTACAAATTAACAGGAAATCTGCCTGTAAAAGTGTGATTGCAGGCTTTTTGCATCTTTCTCTGTATTTCAGATCAGATTCTAGCCCCAGTCTTTTTAGACTTGTCAGCAATATTGGAAAACTTCAGCCAACAAAGAGCAGGAGCTGGGGCAGGAGAGGCTGAAAGAATTGCTGCTTAAGTTCTCCACAAAAGGGCAACAGAAAGTCTGTTGTTATTTCTGCCTCCAATGGGGAAAGAAATACTTTAAGCCTGCTTTTCTTTTAAAGTTGTGGAATAAGATGGTCAGTATCTGTAAGTGTGCTGACCTAAAGCAATGTGAGGAAGGCAGGATTCAGTGGGTTATGTGGATGTTTTGGTCCTCCGTGGTTTAGTATGGTTATTTTTTACAGAGCACAGGTTGCAGAATGTGGTCAGTGTGAAACAGCCCCAGGATTTGTTTCAGCTGGTTTAAAGGTAACTCATGTCTGAATATGTGAATATTATTGAACAGTGGCTCCAAGTAGAGCATGCTGCAGTGACATGACCTAGAGGTCAAAAGCAAGGCAGTTTCGAAGTGATGCCCTGTCACAAAGCATGTTCAGAAAGACAGTCCTGAAGGCTTAAATTATCTAGTGCTTGTCTGTAATGGTGACCTCTGAAAGGCTCTGTGTGTGATAATACCATGGTAGATGGCTGTAGCCATTCAGCAAAGCACTTCTGCATCTATGATAGAGAACATCAAAGAGTTTCTTGCAGCTTTCAAGGTCTTTGTAGAGCAGATGTGACTTTTCAGACAGTCTGTTTAGTTTAATAACCCCAGCACATCTTTCACCTAATCATTCCTTGACTGGCTTTTAGCTCCGCTCAGCTAATTTAAACTGCTACAGTTTAAGGCCACAGCCTTGTAGTCTCCATTAAATAAGAAGGTTGCTAGCTGAGGATCTGGAGCTAGCAGATACATTATCCTAATTAGCAAGTGAGCAAATTTATAAAATCTAATCAACTCCACTGCATCCGCTATTGCAGATGATCAGTTCACTGTAAACAAATATGATTTTGGTAAATCACTGTACCCAGAATAGGCATCAGTGTATTATATGTGTGTGTGAATATATGTATAAACATTTTTGGGAGGAATGAACTGTTCATGGATGCTGATTCCACTTACTCTGTGGACAGCTAGCTGATACTTATCTTGTAGAATCTTTAAAAAAAAAAAGCTGATTTTTGAGCCATTATTTCAGTACAGCTATCATTAGTTTATAAGGTAATTTGTATATGAAGCGCAGTCATGGCTGTAATTGCATTGTATGCTGGAACCAATGTGGACTGTTTCAAGTGCTGGGTCACTTGTTCTGAGGTTTCTGAACATGACATTTTTACTAAGCTTCTAGTGCGATTTTTTTTTTCTTGATAAAGAAAACTACTACTGAGAGTAGTTGAATGTGAAGTCTTCAAATGTTCTCAAATGTGAAATGTTCCACATTTTTTTAGTAACAGGTCTGTTACACTGATTGTTGTGTATGGTTAGCAGGAAATAAGAGCTTTGATGTTCAATTAGATATCATTAAATATTTGCTCTTATTTACCCAAAACAATATAGATTCAAATCCATTAGCACTGACAAAAATTGTTACTATCAGCATAGAGTAGGAACTGGCATAAGAAGCAGCAAAAGGAACTCATACTTTAATAGAGAAGGATCTAAAAGGAGACCATGCAGCCTTAGCCATAAATATTTAATCAAGTGAATGTTGTGAAGCAAATGTTTTAAACCCTCAGAGTTACACTATTTTAAAATGTATGTATTTCCACCTACCTAGCTATGTAGTAAATAAAACATGTTCGTAAAATATCACTCTAATTTTATAAAAATGGTTTGGGAAAAGAAGGATATATTAAGTGGTCTTTCATATAGACAAATCTCACAGTGGGGTGGAATGGCATCATAATGGAGTGTACATGCTGATATCAAGACTAAATTTGAGAGAAATCTTTCTGCCATGTTTTTCAGCTTTAGTAAAGTACACTGCTTTGTGATTGTTTCAAATTATCTGACATCCAAATCTTAGTGTTGAATAAAAGTATCTGATTCTTGTGAGGTTTAGGCTAAGTTCTTTTTGCATGGAATGACGTCAACATGGCCCATTTCCTGGCTGTTGAAGCCTAAATGACTCCATGCAGGATTCCACAAAGGGAAAAAAGTGTGTAACTTGTAAAGAAGTTGTCTTACACAGTGCACTCTTGCAATAAAAAAGACTAAACATTATTCTGTGATGTGTTAGGAGGAGTGTTGCCAGCAGGCTGAAAGAGGTGATCTTTTTCCCTCTACTTGGATGGCAAAGTCTGAGTAGTGTGCCGAGTTCTGGGCTCCCCAGTACAGCAGAGAGAGGGAGATAGTAGAGAGTACAGTGAAGTGCCACCAGGACAATGAAGGGACTGGAGCACCTCATATGAGGAAAGGCAGAGAGAGCTGGGCTGGTTAGCCTAAAGAAGAGAAGGCTTGGGGAGGGTCTCATCAATGTGTACCTGTATTTAAAGGGGGTGTGTAAAGAAGACAGAGCCAGGCCAGACTTGCTAAAGCCATTAATTTCAGGTACAATCTTCACTCTGGTTCAAATTTCAGCAGTGCCCTGAGGCTAGCACTATTCAGAGAAAGTCATAGGATCACTAATACCTTATTTTACCTGAAAAATATCTTTACTGATAGTGCACTAGTCATTAATTCCTCTAGATCATTGACTGAGTCTCAAGAGGAAGGAGAGTGAGACTTCACTGAAACACAAAATGCAATCTAAACTTTGAAGTTTCCCAGATGATTCTCAGTTTGAGAGACATGGCAGGACCACACTGTTGATGATGTATTTGTTTTTTCCAGTCTATAATGTCTGAGAAGTTTTTCCTATTACAGGTAAAATCTTTTCCCCAGTCCTCAAGACCAGTTGTAAGCAGAACATATGAGACAAATAAAACAAGGTCATACTTGCTGGATATTTTTTGAACATGGCTTTGGGAAGATAAAAAAACAGTATAACTTTAGCTCTTCCATGAAGAGCTAGAATTTTTGCAGAGTAAACTTTCATTTTGGAAAATGAACAAGAGCAAGTGCATGGTTTCATGAAAGAATGTACTTCTATGTTACATAGAACGTTATGTATAGAATTTATTTGAACTGGCTCACCAATGTGAATTGAAGTCAGTAATATTTTGGTCATGGTGCTCATTCAGTGGCAAGGTCTGTAGACCACTGATGTATTGTTCTGAAGGTATGAGAGATTTTTAGCAAGCCAAAACACAACAGGTTGAAAAGTAAGTCTTGTACCACAAAAAAAAAAGAACAAAATTAGTTGATCTAATAACCAGGAATAACAAGTGTATCTTGACACAAAGGAATACATGCTTTATTTTCCCATAAGAAATGTGTAGATCAAGTGACAGTTTTCTAATGGAAATATAATTTAAAACCTGTTAAACTATATTATGTTACTGGTGTAGAAATATTGCTAAAAATTCTGTTTTTACAAGTGGCTCTTTCAATTTACAACAGAAGTATCTAAAGTGAAGTTGGCCTTTGAGCCAGCCAGCCTCTCAGCTGTGATAATGTAATTTTTCACTAGTTGAGTGTGTAACCTCAGCCTTCAATCTATGTTCTATATGAATATGTTTCTTGTGTCAGACTTCTTCATAAGAATTAACATACTCTGATTTACACTTGAGATTACAGCTGAGATTCTGGCCTTTGCCTTTTGACACATAAATTAATAAGAAACCAGAATAAGGAAAGTGACTTCTGAGCAGCTCTACAAAAACTGTGGAATATTGGGGTTTTTTAAACAAAGACGGAAGATATTGCATATATGCTACTTCTGGTTTATATGCATATGTAAAAAAAAATCAGTCATTGAGGGACACTTGAATATTTACTGGTTTGATATCAAAATGCTCTATTTCAATAGCTGGGATAGTTTTTACAAGCCAGTGCCACTGAGCAGTAGATCTGAGTGAGTAATTCAGTGACTAAATTAGTTACTACACATAGCTACTCAAAATCTCCAAGAAGGAATTATTTTCTTAATTTCTTTGTGGCTTTACTTTAGTGAATTTTTTTAAATTCATGTGTTGGTTACTGTTCATATGCTCTGCTGTGTGTTGAAAATTTAGTTTTGGATGTTTTGTTTCATCAGCTGACCTGTTATGACTGTTTAAATGAATTAAGACTGTCATGTTATTGTTATGCTTGATGTACATCTCAGATTAGGTTTAATTTAGCAGCAGCAAACAATGAAGTGAGCAAATTTTAGAAACTCTTGCTGAACCATAAAAAAAAAAATACTCTGAACTGTACGGTCAATCCCTATAGCTAAATCCATTTGTTCCAGCTAAAGGTCTCGGTCATTACTTCTCTAGTGATGGGAAGGTAACTGTAAGATGTATTTCCTTTGTCTCGTGCTTATGCCGATACAGTTAGGAAATAATGATTAATACTTGTGTGTGTGTGCACATTCATTGACCAGATAATGCATGGTTCTCCTTGACTGCTGCTTTGATTGGGCCTTGGCAAAACAACCACCAGCTTTGCTGTATGAATCCCTTTTATATCAGACAGGCCAGTTTTAGTGTGAATATTGAATGAGCTCTACTTTTTTCTGTTCTATCAGAATGACTTATGTTCACTTACCATTCAGATTATAAAGGGACAAAAGCTCAGCCAGCATCATTTAACTGTTAAAATTTGATCAAAGGCTTGAGAAAAGTGTGCTCTTCTCCCAGTTCTGTGGGGAGATAAAAAGCCCTGGGGCTGCTGCTGAGCTGTGTTTTGCATTGTCTTTTGAAGTTTATGGTCTCCTTGAAGGAATAAAGTCCCTTCTTTCCCAAAGCTGGGGCAGTCATGATAGTGAGCCCTCTTTCTCGGCTTCTCAGGCTCCATAGCAGAAGGCTCCTGGGAGGAAATACCACTGATGGTGCAAGGCTGGGACTCCAAAGGAACGGTGAGAATCTCTTACCCTGCTCCTTTTGGTGAGAGCATATCTAAAAACAGTTTATGGCCAAACTGAGGCCAAGCTGCATCCTTTCAAACTTGTTACCCCCTGAGACTCAAGAATCAAGAGACAAATGGTGTCCTGCTTAGGCTTAAAAACAGGAGATGGGATTAAAAAAAAAAATCCCTGTAGCAGAAGAGCTTTGGATATGCTGCTATGGCTTTGAGTAGGGGATGTGTAAATTTTCATGGAGTCTCTTATGCAATACACCTGTTAGTGTTACTATAGGTAATGTTACTTGTAGCCAAGTTTGGTGTGGTTTTTAGGGTTAGTTCCTGTTTCCTCAAATGCAGAAAAAGTGCTGTGATGTTTGCATTGAATGGGTGTGTGCTCAGAGTGTCTTCCTTGCTATGCTTAAATATGAGTTCCTTCCTAAATATGAACCGGCATGGTAAAAGCTGTTACAGTTCTGACATGTGTGTTCCCTGTGGTACTTTGTTTATTTAGATCTTGTGAGTAAATCCATATAGTTCACTGGAACATATTGAAAATGTTTTTTTCACTACTTCTAGTGAAGAAACTGCCTGCTGTTCTAAAACTAATTAAAATATTGAGCTAACGACTTCCTCAGTGCTTAATAACAAATTGTAACTACTGTTCATAATTCAGCACCTGTTCATCCCAGTTTTGGCTAGAGTTTGCCAGGTGTCCTTTTGTTGCTGTGGATTCTGCTGTAAATCAAGGGTAGTGTGGCTTTTGTGGTGTTTTTTTTCTGCTGACTTCAGAAGACAGATTCTTAAACACCAAAACACTAACATATAGAACCAAGATAGGGATTAAAATCTTTGTATTTCTTATAATCAGGTTAGGAAATGAGAAGATTACTATTTGTGGAAGCTTCCTTATGATTAAGTGTCAAAACAGTTTCTGAAATAGAGTGCTGCTTCAGTAAGAGTAAAAAAAAATTTAAGAACACCATGTTCAGAATGTATTTCCTTGAAAACTTTTATGAGAAGGAATGACAAGCAACAACAAAAAAAGCCATCAGCAGACAGTTTCTTATCAAGTGTAAATCATAAGATGGTTTTGAGGTCAGGAAGTCATGCTGTTTCACACCAGCTAAGAAAGCAGCTCAAAGTACCTTCAAAATACCATTGCATTTCATTGTGGCACCTAAATGAAATTTGCTCTGTATAGAGTGCTTATAAAGATAAGTGTACCTTGTAGTTTACAGCTTCTGCACTTATCTTCAGGTTTTTATCTCTGAAAGCTGTGTCTGCCTGTGGCATGTTTGGCAAGCAGCAATACTCCCACATTCCCCTGAAGATGCAAGTAGGTATAGAGTTCTTCCTCATTTATTTTCCTGTAGGCAGTTAACGGTATATGGCAGTGCTACTGGTGCCTGCTTAAAGGAAGTTCTGCTGGGGCTCATTGGTGTAATTTCTGTATAAGCAGGATTAAAATATTTTTGTGGTATTTTAGTACTAAATGTGCTGTGCAAGTTGTGAGAATTTTTTTATAGCACAGAACTTAGCTGAAAATTTATTACATGGGACTCAAGATGGTGTGAAGTGGAACTCTGCATATATTATGGTTTTACTTGTTGAACAATTTATTTCTGATCATGGGAAGAAAAGGAGTTAACAACGGGATGTTGCCATGAAGACTATATCTTTACTACATATCTCTTTTGTTGTGCTTGTTTGCAGGATGTTTGATCTGTAGCTGCTCTCTGCTCTGTAGTTGCTTGACTAGATGGTTTGTTATGGTCAGTAGATATAGTGATGATAATGAGAATGATGAAGGGCATAGTCTGTGATTCTATTTCAGCAGCAGAGTAGAGTAGAAATCTTTGCTTCTGTTTTTGACATCTCAAATTTTAATGCTTCTTGGCCCTAAACAAAAATTCCAGGATAATTTTTCATTCAGTAGAGAGAGGGCAATAATACTGACAAAAAAAAGCTATAAAAATTTAATTTGAAATGTTTCTTGTGCCCCTCTTGTCTGGGAGGCAGCCTAGGTTACTACAGAAAGGTCTTGAGTCTAGAAGGAATTCCACAGCAAGAAAAGGCCATATGAGTACATAAACTCACATCATTCACAATTTCTGATAAATTCACATGACCGCTTATCTATATCAGATGGATGGTGATGATGAACAGAACTGTTCATATCAAGAAATAACTGAGGACACCTGGAGTGCTCAGGAAGGAAAGTATGGACAATGGGAGAAAGAAGTGGGGGAAAAGCCCACTGCAGTTGGAGAGTGTGTGCTAGGGAACACCCTAGAAAGCTGAAAAGATTATAGGATTTTTCCTGTATACTGAAGATGCATCACTTGAGCTATGGTCTTATTACTGTTTATGAGCAAAAACTTTTTTGGTGGGATATTTTGGGTTTTCTGTGTTTGGTTTTTGGGGTTTTTTTGGGTGTGTGTGTTTTGTTTGATTTTTTACTAGGAGTGGGAATGCTGAAGAAATATCTAAAACTGCCTTTGCAGGAAATTGAAATAGTGTTTTCCTGGATGGTGCTCCTTCGTCCTGCTTTTTATTATATGCAAGCCCAGATGTGGGACCAGGAAGTACTCTGATATAGGAGAAAGTATGTGGTTATACGTAATCAGAGGCAGGATTATTTTTTTCCCACTTTCGTTTTGCGTTGTCTGAACTATGTATGAATATGTGAATTACCTGACCTGTAGTTCGCATATAAAGATGGGGGAGCATAGGCTTGAACAGCAGGGAGCTGAATCAAATTTGTAACATGCTAATTGGACAAGGTGGAAATCCCTGGTATTTGCAAGCAGATCATTTGAAAATGCATGGGATGATAATTGAAGGCAAATTAGCAATTTGGACACCAGGTGTTCTGAACTGATCAACAAAGGAGAGGAGACAAATATCTTTCTGTTCAAGGAAAAAAAAAATAATAACTGGAAGTACCAGACTAAAATTCTAACATAGATGGCATTTATTTGTGATGTGCCTTAAATGAATCAAGAAAACTTCCTCACAGTGTAGAACAGTACCTGGTGTTTGTATTCTAATGATAGCTCTAAAAGATTTTCTTTTGTTAAACCTTTGTGAAAGCTGTATCCACAAATACTGTGTTATTAACCAACCTGCACTAAACTGCTTTTGGTTTGAAGCTGCCTGCTGAAGAAATGCAAACTGATGCACTTTTTCCTCACTATGTAGTTACGTGGCTATATACAAGGGCTGATACAAAAGAACCTACTGAGTGGAAGGTTTTATTATTTTCCACAAGATTTTGCTTAAAATCATGGCAGAACAGTCTTGCAGAACGCTGTAGCAAACAATAGAACAATGTAGTCTTAAGAGGCTCTTGTGCTCTTAAGTTCTGGAAGGCCTGTTGCTTTATTCACGTGGTTTTTATATGTCTCTGTTCAGAATATGTTTAGCTTTGGATCTCTCTCTTTTTTGCAATAGAGTGAATTTTTCCATGAAGAAGAACAAGGGAAAGAGAAAGAACAGGTTATAGACCATGATTTACTGTTTTGTGGGTTTTGATAGTATATTAGATGCTTCGACATAGTTGTGATTTAGTTCTAAACATTGTAAAATAATGTCATCTTTGATATAGCTAAAATTATTAATTTCTTTCTGAAAAAGTCCCCAGACCCTAAGCTTTAACAGTCTAAGTACATTTCCATCTGTATAATTTTGAACACCACTTGGAGTGCTTGCAAGGATTATAATAGGAGTTTGAATAATACAAATATTTTGTTTTTATTAAGTTGTTTATGCCTTTATTTCCCTTCTATTTAGACCTAAATTAAGGCAGTGATTGTCACAAGTCTGATGGATCTTATTTGGGGACTTTTGCTTAAATGTTGAGAGGAAAAACTGAGACATGCTGTTGGATTTAAACTGTTTCATAATGAGTCAGATGACTCCTGTCCATTGCTTTAGGAATAGCAATTGTGAATTAGGGCAAAGTATAAATCTGCTAATGTGCATTTAATCACAAGAAAATGTCTGGACTGTATTCTGTAATGTTCACATGTTGGTGCTCACTGAATGCAAATGAAGCAGAAAGAGTGATCATATGTGGAGCTCCTCTCATTCTGATTAAGCTAAAACCTTCTTTGTGATACAGAGGCTGTTCATCCTCTGGTTGGTTCAATTCTCAGACTTCCACTCTTCTGCTGTTCTAATATTTATTAATGGCATTCTGTTATCAGAAACTTAGCGATTGACCTAGGCTGGTGTCACAGTCTGACTGTATAAATAATATGCAGTTAGATTTCTTTTAAAATTTTGTAACATTTTCTCAGATTATCTGTGTTAAGTGGACACGGTAATACAGAACTGGCATTGCCACCAACTATTTGGCTAAACTGCTTCAGACAAGGGGATGGCACTCTTTATCAGGGAGTGCAGTGATAGGGCAAGGAGCAATGGTTTTGAGCTGATAGAGGGGAGATTTAAGATTAGATAGCAGGAAGAAATATTTTACTGTGAGGGTGGTGAGGCACTGGCCCAGGTTGCCCAGAGAAGCTGTGGATGCCCCATCCCTGGAGGTGTTCAAGGCCAGGCTGGATGAGGCTTTGGGCAACCTGGGCTAGTGGAGGGTGTCCCTGCCCATGGCAGGGGGGTTGGAACCAGATCATCTCTAAGGTTCCTTCTAACCCAAACCATTCTGTTTTTATGATTATTTGAAATAAATATTTCTGCAGAGCTGAGTCTGTTTCCAAGTCATGAGCAGGAGCCCGTCTCTGTGTGATCAGCATAGGCATGGCTTATTTCCTTCCCCACTCTAAATTTTGGTGATTTGAATTGTTTTCCATATGTCTAAGAACACAAGGCAAGTCAGTTGGCAAGTCCTAAAATGATTTGGCAGCTGAGAAGCAGAACAGCTGATTTACTGCAAACTTTCTTGCTTTTATTTCTCTTCTTGAATTTAAATGCAGCGTTCTTTGGACAGTTTTTTTGTTGTCTTCAGTTACTCTGCAGTGAGGACCTGGGTTTACAGTTCTCTCTCTCCCTCACATGTAGTATAAATTTTCTGAGTTCTTCCAGTTTACATTTTGCACCTAAAGACCTCTTGGCTAAATTGCTCAGCTTCTAGCTTGGTCAAGAGTGACTGAGAAAATTGTACAAATTAAGCATAACACTTCACTGCTCCTAAGGAATTGCAGACTATAAACCATGCTCTGCAGAATAATCCAATATACTTTCCGTACAGAATAACTTAATCTATTGCAAGTGACC